>JAQYXR010000635.1:0-68628 GCA_030545055.2 Neoaliturus tenellus
GAATAATAAAAAAGTTTGGTTTTGTATGGACAATCGGGACTCTAACAAATTTACCAACACCCAGCGTAAAAATGACTATCTTTTAAGAAATCAATTTTACAATTAATAGCTAGATTGCTTTAATACACTCTGAAACGCGAAAAGCCAAGACCTTAGGTTGAAATAACGAAAACTTAAATTTTACCTATAGTCACTCCTGACATAAAAATATTCTATCAGTCAACTCGCAAATTTTAGTAAAAAATGTTAGTTTTTCAAATTTTTAAGATAAGCTTAAACACTCTAAAATACGCTGAAACATGTAAATCCGAAATCCCAGACTGAAATATTGAATAATAAAAAAGTTTGGTTTTGTATGGACAATCGGGACTCTAACAAATTTACCAACACCCAGCGTAAAAATGACTATCTTTTAAGAAATAAATTTTACAATTAATAGCTAGATTGCTTTAATACACTCTGAAACGCGAAAAGCCAAGACCTTAGGTTGAAATAACGAAAACTTAAATTTTACCTATAGTCACTCCTGACATAAAAATATTCTATCAGTCAACTCGCAAATTTTAGTAAAAAATGTTAAAGTTTTTTTAAATTTTTAAGATAAGCTTAAACACTCTAAAATACGCTGAAACATGTAAATCCGAAATCCCAGACTGAAATATTGAATAATAAAAAATTTTGGTTTTGTAT
Organism: Neoaliturus tenellus; assembly: GCA_030545055.2. Classification (NCBI taxonomy): domain Eukaryota; kingdom Metazoa; phylum Arthropoda; class Insecta; order Hemiptera; family Cicadellidae; genus Neoaliturus; species Neoaliturus tenellus. The sequence goes on from JAQYXR010000635.1 coordinate 691, forward strand.
GGGCAATCTGGACTCTAACAAATTTACCAACACCCAGCGTAAAAATGACTATCTTTTAAGAAATCAATTTTTCAATTAATAGCTAGATCGCTTTAATACACTCTGAAACGCGAAAAGCCAAGACCTTAGGTTGAAATAACGAAAACTTAAATTTTACCTATAGTCACTCCTGACATAGAAATATTCTATCAGTCAACTCGCAAATTTTAGTATAAAATGTTAAAAGTTTTTCAAATTTTTAAGATAAGCTTAAACACTCTAAAATACGCTGAAACATGTAAATCCGAAATCCCAGACTGAAATATTGAATAATAAAAAAGTTTGGTTTTGTATGGGCAATCTGGACTCTAACAAATTTACCAACACCCAGCGTAAAAATGACTATCTTTTAAGAAATCAATTTTACAATTAATAGGTAGATTGCTTTAATACACTCTGAAACGCGAAAAGCCAAGACCTTAGGTTGAAATAACGAAAACTTAAATTTTACCTATAGTCACTCCTGACATAAAAAAATTCTATCAGTCAACTCGCAAATTTTAGTAAAAAATGTTAAAGTTTTTAAAATTTTTAAGATAAGCTTAAACACTCTAAAATACGCTGAAACATGTAAATCCGAAATCCCAGACTGAAATATTGAATAATAAAAAAGTTTGGTTTTGTATGGGCAATCTGGACTCTAACAAATTTACCAACACCCAGCGTAAAAATGACTATCTTTTAAGAAATCAATTTTTCAATTAATAGCTAGATCGCTTTAATACACTCTGAAACGCGAAAAGCCAAGACCTTAGGTTGAAATAACGAAAACTTAAATTTTACCTATAGTCACTCCTGACATAGAAATATTCTATCAGTCAACTCGCAAATTTTAGTATAAAATGTTAAAAGTTTTTCAAATTTTTAAGATAAGCTTAAACACTCTAAAATACGCTGAAACATGTAAATCCGAAATCCCAGACTGAAATATTGAATAATAAAAAAGTTTCGTTTTGTATGGGCAATCTGGACTCTAACAAATTTACCAACACCCAGCGTAAAATGACTATCTTTTAAGAAATCAATTTTACAATTAATAGCTAGAACGCTTGTATACACTCTGAAACGCGAAAAGCCAAGACCTTAGGTTGAAATAACGAAAACTTAAATTTTACCTATAGTCACTCCTGACAGAAATATTCTATCAGTCAACTCGCAAATTTTAGTAAAAAATGTTTAAGTTTTTCAAATTTTTAAGATAAGCTTAAACACTCTAAAATACGCTGAAACATGTAAATCCGAAATCCCAGACTGAAATATTGAATAATAAAAAATTTTGGTTTTGTATGGACAATCGGGACTCTAACAAATTTACCAACACCCAGCGTAAAAATGACTATCTTTTAAGAAATCAATTTTACAATTAATAGCTAGATTGCTTTAATACACTCTGAAACGCGAAAAGCAATATTCAATTTTAAGATAATTGAATATTGCAATATCTATTTTATCTATGTTCCGAATAGTATAAAATGTATCCTGACGTTATAGGTTGAAATAACGAAAACTTAAATTTTACCTATAGTCACTCCTGACATAAAAATATTCTATCAGTCAACTCGCAAATTTTAGTAAAAAATGTTAAAGTTTTTCAAATTTTTAAGATAAGCTTAAACACTCTAAAATACGCTGAAACATGTAAATCCGAAATCCCAGACTGAAATATTGAATAATAAAAAAGTTTGGTTTTGTATGGACAATCGGGACTCTAACAAATTTACCAACACCCAGCGTAAAAATGACTATCTTTTAAGAAATCAATTTTACAATTAATAGGTAGATTGCTTTAATACACTCTGAAACGCGAAAAGCCAAGACCTTAGGTTGAAATAACGAAAACTTAAATTTTACCTATAGTCACTCCTGACATAAAAATATTCTATCAGTCAACTCGCAAATTTTAGTAAAAAAATGTTAAAGTTTTTCAAATTTTTAAGAAAAGCTTCAACATTCTAAAATACGCTGAAACATGTAAATCCGAAATCCCAGACTGAAATATTGAATTATAAAAAAGTTTGGTTTTGTATGGGCAATCTGGACTCTAACAAATTTACCAACACCCAGCGTGAAAATGACTATCTTTTAAGAAATCAATTTTTCAATTAATAGCTAGATCGCTTTAATACACTCTGAAACGCGAAAAGCCAAGACCTTAGGTTGAAATAACGAAAACTTAAATTTTACCTATAGTCACTCCTGACATAGAAATATTCTATCAGTCAACTCGCAAATTTTAGTATAAAATGTTAAAAGTTTTTCAAATTTTTAAGATAAGCTTAAACACTCTAAAAATACGCTGAAACATGTAAATCCGAAATCCCAGACTGAAATATTGAATAATAAAAAAGTTTGGTTTTGTATGGGCAATCTGGACTCTAACAAATTTACCAACACCCAGCGTAAAAATGACTATCTTTTAAGAAATCAATTTTTCAATTAATAGCTAGATCGCTTTAATACACTCTGAAACGCGAAAAGCCAAGACCTTAGGTTGAAATAACGAAAACTTAAATTTTACCTATAGTCACTCCTGACATAAAAATATTCTATCAGTCAACTCGCAAATTTTAGTATAAAATGTTAAAATATTTTCAAATTTTTAAGATAAGCTTAAACACTCTAAAATACGCTGAAACATGTAAATCCGAAATCCTAGACTGAAATATTGAATAATAAAAAAGTTTGGTTTTGTATGGGCAATCGGGACTCTAACAAATTTACCAACACCCAGCGTAAAATGACTATCTTTTAAGAAATCAATTTTACAATTAATAGCTAGATCGCTTGTATACACTCTGAAACGCGAAAAGCCAAGACCTTAGGTTGAAATAACGAAAACTTAAATTTTACCTATAGTCACTCCTGACAGAAATATTCTATCAGTCAACTCGCAAATTTTAGTAAAAAATGTTAAAAGTTTTTCAAATTTTTAAGATAAGCTTAAACACTCTAAAACACGCTGAAACATGTAAATCCGAAATCCCAGACTGAAATATTGAATAATAAAAAAGTTTGGTTTTGTATGGACAATCGGGACTCTAACAAATTTACCAACACCCAGCGTAAAAATGACTATCTTTTAAGAAATCAATTTTACAATTAATAGGTAGATTGCTTTAATACACTCTGAAACGCGAAAAGCCAAGACCTTAGGTTGAAATAACGAAAACTTAAATTTTACCTATAGTCACTCCTGACATAAAAATATTCTATCAGTCAACTCGCAAATTTTAGTAAAAAATGTTAGTTTTTCAAATTTTTAAGATAAGCTTAAACACTCTAAAATACGCTGAAACATGTAAATCCGAAATCCCAGACTGAAATATTGAATAATAAAAAAGTTTGGTTTTGTATGGACAATCGGGACTCTAACAAATTTACCAACACCCAGCGTAAAAATGACTATCTTTTAAGAAATAAATTTTACAATTAATAGCTAGATTGCTTTAATACACTCTGAAACGCGAAAAGCCAAGACCTTAGGTTGAAATAACGAAAACTTAAATTTTACCTATAGTCACTCCTGACATAAAAATATTCTATCAGTCAACTCGCAAATTTTAGTAAAAAATGTTAAAGTTTTTTTAAATTTTTAAGATAAGCTTAAACACTCTAAAATACGCTGAAACATGTAAATCCGAAATCCCAGACTGAAATATTGAATAATAAAAAATTTTGGTTTTGTATGGGCAATCTGGACTCTAACAAATTTACCAACACCCAGCGTAAAAATGACTATCTTTTAAGAAATCAATTTTTCAATTAATAGCTAGATCGCTTTAATACACTCTGAAACGCGAAAAGCCAAGACCTTAGGTTGAAATAACGAAAACTTAAATTTTACCTATAGTCACTCCTGACATAGAAATATTCTATCAGTCAACTCGCAAATTTTAGTATAAAATGTTAAAAGTTTTTCAAATTTTTAAGATAAGCTTAAACACTCTAAAATACGCTGAAACATGTAAATCCGAAATCCCAGACTGAAATATTGAATAATAAAAAAGTTTGGTTTTGTATGGGCAATCTGGACTCTAACAAATTTACCAACACCCAGCGTAAAATGACTATCTTTTAAGAAATCAATTTTACAATTAATAGCTAGATCGCTTGTATACACTCTAAAACGCGAAAAGCCAAGACCTTAGGTTGAAATAACGAAAACTTAAATTTTACCTATAGTCACTCCTGACATAGAAATATTCTATCAGTCAATTCGCAAATTTTAGTATAAAAATGTTAAAGTTTTTCAAATTTTTAAGATAAGCTTAAACACTCTAAAATACGCTGAAACATGTAAATCCGAAATCCCAGACTGAAATATTGAATAATAAAAAAGTTTGGTTTTGTATGGACAATCGGGACTCTAACAAATTTACCAACACCCAGCGTAAAAATGACTATCTTTTAAGAAATCAATTTTACAATTAATAGGTAGATTGCTTTAATACACTCTGAAACGCGAAAAGCCAAGACCTTAGGTTGAAATAACGAAAACTTAAATTTTACCTATAGTCACTCCTGACAGAAATATTCTATCAGTCAACTCGCAAATATTAGTAAAAAATGTTAAAGTTTTTCAAATTTTTAAGATAAGCTTAAACACTCTAAAATACGCTGAAACATGTAAATCCGAAATCCCAGACTGAAATATTGAATAATAAAAAAGTTTGGTTTTGTATGGACAATCGGGACTCTAACAAATTTACCAACACCCAGCGTAAAAATGACTATCTTTTAAGAAATCAATTTTTCAATTAATAGCTAGATCGCTTTAATACACTCTGAAACGCGAAAAGCCAAGACCTTAGGTTGAAATAACGAAAACTTAAATTTTACCTATAGCCACTCCTGACATAGAAATATTCTATCAGTCAACTCGCAAATTTTAGTATAACATGTTAAAAGTTTTTCAAATTTTTAAGATAAGCTTAAACACTCTAAAATACGCTGAAACATGTAAATCCGAAATCCCAGACTGAAATATTGAATAATAAAAAAGTTTGGTTTTGTATGGGCAATCTGGACTCTAACAAATTTACCAACACCCAGCGTAAAATGACTATCTTTTAAGAAATCAATTTTACAATTAATAGCTAGATCGCTTGTATACACTCTGAAACGCGAAAAGCCAAGACCTTAGGTTGAAATAACGAAAACTTAAATTTTACCTATAGTCACTCCTGACATAGAAATATTCTATCAGTCAATTCGCAAATTTTAGTATAAAAATGTTAAAGTTTTTCAAATTTTTAAGATAAGCTTAAACACTCTAAAATACGCTGAAACATGTAAATCCGAAATCCCAGACTGAAATATTGAATAATAAAAAAGTTTGGTTTTGTATGGACAATCGGGACTCTAACAAATTTACCAACACCCAGCGTAAAAATGACTATCTTTTAAGAAATCAATTTTACAATTAATAGCTAGATTGCTTTAATACACTCTGAAACGCGAAAAGCCAAGACCTTAGGTTGAAATAACGAAAACTTAAATTTTACCTATAGTCACTCCTGACATAAAAATATTCTATCAGTCAACTCGCAAATTTTAGTAAAAAATGTTAAAGTTTTTTAAATTTTTAAGATAAGCTTAAACACTCTAAAATACGCTGAAACATGTAAATCCGAAATCCCAGACTGAAATATTGAATAATAAAAAAGTTTGGTTTTGTATGGGCAATCTGGACTCTAACAAATTTACCAACACCCAGCGTAAAATGACTATCTTTTAAGAAATCAATTTTACAATTAATAGCTAGATCGCTTGTATAGACTCTGAAACGCGAAAAGCCAAGACCTTAGGTTGAAATAACGAAAACTTAAATTTTACCTATAGTCACTCCTGACATAGAAATATTCTATCAGTCAATTCGCAAATTTTAGTAAAAAATGTTAAAGTTTTTTAAATTTTTAAGATAAGCTTAAACACTCTAAAATACGCTGAAACATGTAAATCCGAAATCCCAGACTGAAATATTGAATAATAAAAAAGTTTGGTTTTGTATGGGCAATCTGGACTCTAACAAATTTACCAACACCCAGCGTAAAAATGACTATCTTTTAAGAAATCAATTTTTCAATTAATAGCTAGATCGCTTTAATACACTCTGAAACGCGAAAAGCCAAGACCTTAGGTTGAAATAACGAAAACTTAAATTTTACCTATAGTCACTCCTGACAGAAATATTCTATCAGTCAACTCGCAAATTTTAGTAAAAAATGTTAAAAGTTTTTCAAATTTTTAAGATAAGCTTAAACACTCTAAAATACGCTGAAACATGTAAATCCGAAGTCCCAGACTGAAATATTGAATAATAAAAAAGTTTGGTTTTGTATGGACAATCGGGACTCTAACAAATTTACCAACACCCAGCGTAAAAATGACTATCTTTTAAGAAATCAATTTTTCAATTAATAGCTAGATCGCTTTAATACACTCTGAAACGCGAAAAGCCAAGACCTTAGGTTGAAATAACGAAAACTTAAATTTTACCTATAGTCACTCCTGACATAGAAATATTCTATCAGTCAACTCGCAAATTTTAGTATAAAATGTTAAAAGTTTTTCAAATTTTTAAGATAAGCTTAAACACTCTAAAATACGCTGAAACATGTAAATCCGAAATCCCAGACTGAAATATTGAATAATAAAAAAGTTTGGTTTTGTATGGACAATCGGGACTCTAACAAATTTACCAACACCCAGCGTAAAAATGACTATCTTTTAAGAAATCAATTTTTCAATTAATAGCTAGATCGCTTTAATACACTCTGAAACGCGAAAAGCCAAGACCTTAGGTTGAAATAACGAAAACTTAAATTTTACCTATAGTCACTCCTGACAGAAATATTCTATCAGTCAACTCGCAAATTTTAGTAAAAAATGTTAAAGTTTTTCAAATTTTTAAGATAAGCTTAAACACTCTAAAACACGCTGAAACATGTAAATCCGAAATCCCAGACTGAAATATTGAATAATAAAAAAGTTTGGTTTTGTATAACAAATTTACCAACACCCAGCGTAAAAATGACTATCTTTTAAGAAATCAATTTTACAATTAATAGCTAGATCGCTTTAATACACTCTGAAACGCGAAAAGCCAAGACCTTAGGTTGAAATAACGAAAACTTAAATTTTACCTATAGTCACTCCTGACAGAAATATTCTATCAGTCAACTCGCAAATGTTAGTATAAAAATGTTAAAGTTTTTCAAATTTTTAAGATAAGCTTAAACACTCTAAAATACGCTGAAACATATAAATCCGAAATCCCAGACTGAAATATTGAATAATAAAAAAGTTTGGTTTTGTATGGGCAATCGGGACTCTAACAAATTTACCAACACCCAGCGTAAAAATGGCTATCTTTTAAGAAATCAATTTTTCAATTAATAGCTAGATCGCTTTAATACACTCTGAAACGCGAAAAGCCAAGACCTTAGGTTGAAATAACGAAAACTTAAATTTTACCTATACTCACTCCTGACAGAAATATTCTATCAGTCAACTCGCAAATTTTAGTATAAAAATGTTAAAGTTTTTCAAATTTTTAAGATAAGCTTAAACACTCTAAAATACGCTGAAACATATAAATCCGAAATCCTAGACTGAAATATTGAATAATAAAAAGTTTGGTTTTGTATGGGCAATCGGGACTCTAACAAATTTACCAACACCCAGCGTAAAAATGACTATCTTTTAAGAAATCAATTTTTCAATTAATAGCTAGATCGCTTTAATACACTCTGAAACGCGAAAAGCCAAGACCTTAGGTTGAAATAATGAAAAACTAAATTTTACATATAGTCACAATTGTTAAAGTCCCCAAGGTCATCGCAATTCCCCCCACCACTTTCCTTATACCTAGGGCACTCGGAGCCGTACGATCAGTCGCTCTGCGACTGTCGTGGGGTGCACACTGGTGTCGGCACTCTGCTCTACGGTTTTAAGTTAAAGTTTAGGATTTATCATGTACAACAATAAAAACTTAGCAAATTATAACATTTTAGCCAGTTCAATTTACCACACTTACACTTATTTGGCAAAAACATAAAACTGTTGTACCATGAGTAAATTTTTCTAAGTGTTGGTTCAAACCTGGGGGTACTTCTGTTGAGATGAAAACTTTAACTCTAATCGTACGAAGAGTAAATATTTCTAAGTGTTTGCTCAAACCTTTAGGTAGCTCAACGCGCGGGGACGGGCTGCGAGCCGGCTGTGGCCGGGCCGCCTTATATCCCCACCGGGGTGGTCACGCCCAGGATATCAGGGGTGTGGGAGGGGGTGGGGGTGGGGGTGGGGGTGAGGGGGGGGGGTCACTTCTCGTCCGGAGCAAAAAACTTTTTGGTCAAGGTCAAAAATTTTTTCGAAAAAAAAGTTCGGGGGGGGGGGGGTCACTTCTCGTCCGGAACAAAAAACTTTTTGGTCAAGGTCAAAAATTTTTTCGAAAAAAAATTTCGGGGGGGGTCACTTCTCGTCCGGAGCAAAAAACTTTTTGGTCAAGGTCAAAAATTTTTTTCGAAAAAAAAGTTCGGGGAGGGGGGGGGGGTTTCAAGTGGGTCAAGGTCACCCACAACACTTCTACTCTAAGTGTTGGCTATACCCCCACCACAACTGAGTCCCTAGGCTGCACAACACCGCTCGGCCAGTATGTCTCCGGCTTCCATGCGGTGCGTCTCGCTGTTCTCCAACTCTCTATATGTAAGTATTTTTACAAGTTTTGAATCTAGGTCACTTCACTTTAACTCTGGGACAATATCGACTTGTGGTATTTCAGTGTTTTCACTCAAGGTCACCACACTTTAACTCTGCTGTTCTCCAACTCTCTATATGTAAGTATTTTTACAAGTTTTGAATCTAGGTCACTTCACTTTAACTCTGGGACAATATCGACTTGTGGTATTTCAGTGTTTTCACTCAAGGTCATCACACTTTAACTCTGAGACTGCATCAACTTGTATTATTTATGTGTTTTGACTCAAGGTTACCACACTTAAACTTTGGGGTGGTATCAACTTGTAGTATTTCTATGTTTTGACTCGAGGTCATCACACTTTAACTCTGGGGCAATATCGACTTGTAGTACTTCAGTATTTTAACTCAAGGTCACCAAACTTTAACTCTGAGACTGCAGCAACTTGTATTATTTCTGTGTTTTGACTCAAGGTCATCACACTTTAACTCTGGGATGATTTTGACTTATAGTATTTCAGTGTTTTGACTCAAGGTCGTCACACTTTAACTCTGGGGCGGGATCGACTTGTAGTATTTCTGTGTTTTGACTCAAGGTCACCACACTTTAACTCTGGGATGATTTCAACTTATAGTATTTCAGTGTTTTGACTCAATGTCACCACACTTTAACTCTGGGACGGTATCAACTTGTAGTATTTCTATGTTTTTACTCAAGGTCATCACACTTTAGCATGTAACTTTAAGGTAGCACCGAAACGGTGCTACCCGGCTTGACATTTTCAAGTTTCCCAAGGTCATCACAATTTCCTCCACCACTTCCCATATACCTAGAGTGCGCGGGGCCGGACAGTCAGTCGCTCGGTGTCTGTCGTAGGGTGCGCATCGCGGTTACAGTAATGATGAAACGCGGGAGTTGTATCGGTTCAAGGTCACTCGAGCGGTGTCACATGACGGTTTAGGCAGAGTCACGTTGCAAACTTTGAGTTTCCTCGGCACTTTTGCTGTTTCTCGTCTAATTTCGCTCCAAGTTGTCAAGGTCATTGAAACCTGACTAAAACTCGGAGCGTAGTGCGAGAAACAGCAAAAGTGCCTAAAAATTTTAGGTTTCAGCGTGACCTTGACCTTTGTGACATCGATGACGTCATCTTGGTGACGTAAGGGGTGATGACGTCATCGCCACGTCATTTCTGCAACGTCATGGGTGTGACGTCACAGAATGACGTAATTGGTGATGACGTCATCGATTGCATCATCGATGACGTCATCGATGACGTCATCGGTGGGGTCATTGACCTCGATGACGTCATCGCTCAGGTGACCTTGAACTGAGCCAGCTCCCGCGTTTCTCCACTACTCTCGGTAACCAAATGAGATAGAGCAAAGCTTAAAAATACTAAGTTGTGTGTTTTTATAGCTAAATCCAATGGTGAAAATAAATATTAAATATTTTTAAAAATTATTGATGAAAAATGCAAAAAACCCATTTTTGGGGTACAAAAACTCCCAAAACTACCCCTTCTGGTAGGTCGATCATTCTGGTTTGCGAACTCGATCAAGTAAATGCTGCCTTACACCCCTGTACCAAATTTTATCAAAATCGGAGTTTCGGTTCAAAAGTTATCGTGTTCACTGACATATACATATATACATATATAATATATATATATATATATATATATATATATATATATATATATATATATATATATACATATAAATCAGTTTGAATGAACGGTGCTTTTTGCTTTGGGGGACCTCAACACGAAAAATTAAAATGGTCCCGGTCTTAGGTCTTACCGTGACTACTACCGTAAGAGCGTATTCCCTATGAGTAAAATTCGCTAAAACTCCAATATTCAAACAGCCCTGGAGCCCAAACGGTTCATCGGAGAATAACAAATATGGGCTGCATTTTGTATCAAATTTTGTGTACTTTAATTTTTATAATATACACTATTTACGAAAAGTTAATAGTTCTTGAGTTATAAGCAAAAAATTACAAAAAAATAAAAAAATTTCACATTTTTTCCATTTTTGACAATGTTCCGTCAAGAAATTTTGTTAGCAAACCTCAGATTCGGATTCAGCACCCCAAAAAACATAAGAAACAAAAGAAATCAAAACTACCCCAATTTTTTCCATGGTAAACACTAATTGACTGCATTATTAGTGGATCTTAGCCACTTTCAATTTAATTTATCATCTAAACAGTTTGTCCCACGACTGGGAAAAAATAGGTCTCCGTCCTATAGTTTTCAAAGTGCCAATTTTATCCTCATGTAATTTTTTAACAGATACTAAATTGAATAAAAATCATATCTGATTCATAACTTTAGAAGTAAACCAGTGTTGTATTTTCAACCTTTGGTTTATAAATTAAAACCATTAGCCATTCCATTACTGGCGAGTGAGCGAAACGAAACGTCGTGGAGCGAACGAGCCCGTCTTATTTATTTCTTTATCGTCAATGTAATAGCCAATTTGTAATGTACATGGTGAAAACAAATAATGTATAATAATCCTTACGATAATTTTCTTCCTGAGCTCTGTTTGTAAATACATATATAAATAACAAATAAAAAATAACAATATAACCATAAACAACGATTGCAATATCTTATACGTCTTACAAGTTTTTAAAGTTTAAAAGTTGACAAAGTGAATTATCGGTCCCTCGGAACTGAGGCTAAATGAAATGTCTCATCAACAATTGGGTTAAAACAACAGCATACAACTAGGAACAACAGCATTTGTTTTAAATTTAGTATAATCTAACGATTTACAAAACCTTGAAGTTTGAAACTTGATAACAGATTTATCAGCATCGCCGTGTTATTGGCATTCGCGTTGCGAGCGACTCTGGTTGTTTATATTGAGGATTCTCCGTACCATTAGGTTCATATCCGTTTCCGCTTCTGTTCTTCACGTTCTGCCTCTTTATCGAATAAGAAGAAAACAACTTGATTTCTGAAGATGACGAAGTTTCTTTCATTATTTTCTTAGGGGAAAAAACAAGTTTTCAGTGCTAAGGTTATTTATATTCCATAGTGTTTATTTCTAATAATAATAATAATAATAATATTCATTGGAATTGGTGATACAATTGTACACGTAGCAATGAGTAAAAGTTACAATAATTTAGAAAGCTTAAAGTGTCCAAAATTTTTGTGTTAAACATTCCTCTACTTTGTAAGGAGATTTTTCAGTTAAAATACCTTCTATTTTCTTCTAATCGTCCAATTTGTGAATTGTTACACCTTTCTTAATAACTAGCTTTTGATTATTACAAATATTATTATTTGGTTATAAATCACTATCATTAGTTAAGTTTTCTTCAAATAAATAATTATAGTTAAATAAAATAAATTATGTTTAAAGCATTCAAACGTATAAGTGTATATTATTTTCAATCAAATAAAAATAACCTATACCACAAAAGAATTAATAAATTAAACGACGTACAGACATTGCTATTATTAGTAGTTTTTATCAAGTTTTACTACCTTTTGATATAGAGTAACGGTTTTTAATTTCCTTTTGTTTTCCTAATATACGTAGACCAAGTTATATATTATAATGTCAGTAAGTGTCTGAAAATTTTGGGGTAAAAGTAATAAGGTGATTAACTATGAAAATAAAGTATTTTAAGCGATTCCGTAGATTGCTTGTAAGGTTCTTTTGTGGTCGCTTAAATCTTGATACAAATAATCACTGTATGTTCAAAAAAATAGTGTGATTAATAAACTAGTGATTAATTAATTAATCAGTGTGTGAATTAACTCATGGTTTTTAAAAAAATAAAATGTTTTCAAATTAAAAAAGTAAAACTACTCGTTAAATAGACTAATAAACGGTATCAGTTAACTGACACATACTTTCTCCCAACAATATATAAAAAGGTGTTAAAAGCTCCAAACATTAATGTCTTGATGACTCAGTCGGATAGCTACCAGCTGAGCAGCGCTCGTTTGACCCTACGCGCGTCTGTGACTTTTAACAACGTACTGCGTTTACCGCTAAACGAAAAATTGAATTTTCTCCGCAACCACTTGACGTAGAGCAATAATTTAAAATACTGGATTATTTAGTTTTTTAAGCTTGATTTAATGGTGATAAGTAAAATTTATTTCGAGACAACAGCTATTTTGAAAATTCAAAAAATTGATTTTTGAAACACTTTTTACTCCATAACTTTTGAACGCGCATTTTCCCGGAGATGCGGGTGGTGTCATTTTATTCACCATTTTAAGCTTAATAAACCACAAAATTTTAATCAAAATCGTTAGAGCCGTTTTTGATAAATTTTGATTTTTGACGATTTTTGAGGGTTTTTGGGGGTAAACTACCCTTAAAAATAAAAAATTCAAAAAAATGAAAAAAACGCCTGGAATTATCGTGGGTTTGGACCTACCTACCAAATTTCATTAAAATCGGACCATTGGGGCATTCTCTAGCTCTGTTTACATCCTGACACACATACACACACACACACACACACACACACACACACACACACACACACACACAGACATCACTCCGAAAACCACTTTTTTGGACTCAGGGGGAACCAAAATGGATAAATCCACCAACAACTCAAATTCGAAAATTTTGACGAAAACAATACTTTCTCCATATACTATGGTATAGGGGGAGAAAGTAAAAATTGAATCATAGCATTGAATCACGGTTTACCTAAGGAAGGTTAAGGACTCGGCCAAGACTGCTGGTTGTATCGGGTATTGATCCCTGTTGTGGTTTATTGGACTGTTTTGGATGGGAGAGAGCTGAGGACTTGTGCAGTCTCATTCTATAAGACCAGACGGTCATTCTAATGCAAAAACAACAACCATCTAGTTGATAATGATTTTTCGACATTCTATACCTCTTGTGCAAACATCAAACAAAGCCTGAATAATTCAAATAGCAATTGTCTTGTGCATAAATAGAATTTAGTATAATATTACAATAATTATTGTGTGCAGGCTTAACTGGCTTAAAAAAAGTGTTAGTAAAATTAAAATTTTAAAGGGTAGTTACTAAGGTTTATTTTCATAACTCTAATAACATTTATAAAAGTAGACCTCCTTGGTGAAAATAACAAAATAACAATGATGGCAGACTACTAGAAACCATCTACCAAATGAAGTGCAAAGCAGTAAAAAAATAAAATAAAAAACAACATTCAATAAAGGCCTAAAATTCAACAAGGAATTCTTAGAACAAGACGACAATTTCAAGGGTAATAAGGCTAATTTCATTAAACAATAATGTAAAAATTATGATTTGTAAGAAAGGTAAATGTGGCAAAACATCTTGGTAAAGCCAACAAATATTAAAACTGCCTTCGTGTTATCGGAACGTATATATCGGCAACCTGGTTTGAACCAAGTTGATGTTGCTAGTTCAGTAAACTGATCACGACACCGTAAAAAGGCTTTGCTTTCAAATCTAGCATACTTCAAAGTGGATTAAAAAATTGTTTGATGTGATTTTAAAGATAGCTACTGTTTTCACGCTCATTAAATTCTTTTAGTTCAAACTTATTTAAAAACTGAAAGTGCTACAATGGAAAACGCCAAAATCTTTTACTATAGTTTGATAAACAATATCCAGAGTTAATCTAATCAAGAGTGAGGGACGAGTTCTGAAAGGTGGACAAGGATACTAATTTAATAACTGGCGACAAAATCGAGTTATCGAAGTTTTGTGTAATCGACTTTAACTTTGTCGAAATCTAAGTCAAATGTTTGAGATTTTATGGCATTGGTTTTGCGATATGAATTTCACAGTTAAGTACTGTTAATAGGCCCTACTACTCAGCAGCAGTTGAAAAACGTCGTTATTTATACCAAGTGAGTAGTAACTTTATTTTCTTTTATATTGGCTGTTATCAGTGCAATAACTTCTTTCAACAATCAACAGTTTTAATATGTTTATTTCATTAGTTATTAGATGGAATTATTTATATTTGTGTTTACGTTATTCAAAGTTTATTATAGTAAAGACAGATAGGGCCTACCTTTTGTAGCCTAAACATATGTTTATTTATGATATTCTAAATATTCTTTATATATATATTTGTTATACCATAAATGGTTGTCGGACAAAATATAGTTTCTTAACACCATGGGATTAAAATAGAATTTTTATAATTAACAATTGAACTTATTTTTAAGATTGGTTGTTGATTTTAAGTTGTTTTATCATAATGGTTGGTTACATGGTCGGATAATTACATTACCTAACATAAAGTCCTTGTGTGCATTGCACAGTTCAATAAAGAAGTTTTAATTCTTTTTGATTAAGCTAAAAGCTAGGAGAAACAAAATTTCAATATTGATGGACTACGTTCTTAAAATGACGCACTTTCACCCTCGCATCAAAATTCAATCAAGACAGAATATTTTTTAATAAGGAAGGGAATTGGGTATAAAAAGATCCTTTGTACGCCAAGTCTCTAATAACGTCTTACAACGTAAAACATTATGGGACATAACTTTGGTTGTGAAACAAAAATATCAGAACAAATTAACATAAATAAAAAAATATAAAATAAAATCGATATAACTTTATTCACGTTGTGCAATAAATTCGAAATCTGATAACTCAGTAAATAAGATGCCCTGATTTAATTAAACCTTTTAATCCTGTTGGGCTTACACCTAAAATCTCGTTGTTATAAAACATCATACATCCACCACCTGTGGTAGGTGAGTTATTGGTTTTACTAAGTGTTTTAATGTAGTTATGATTTCATAAGATTGAAACAATGAATTCTTGCTAAAAATTCATATATTCGTGTAACACACATAAAATGGACGACGATCTTCCAAACTAAGTTTGGAGGTTGGCTTTTCTTAAAGTTTCTGTTTAAGATTGAAGCATAAATCTGTGCCAGTTATTAAAATTATAAATTAGGAAACGGAAAGGAATAATAAAAAAAACTAATTGTTTAAGTTTGATACAAAAGTTTAAACAAATGATATTTCTGGATTCACCTTGTATGTAAAACTCACAAGATATGACGCAGACAGTGAAGATTTACAGAATCGAGATGAACAAGGTGTACACCACATTCGACAGTCAGCCAATGAGAAAAAATTACTGGAATCGCATAATATTAAATTAATCTAAATACTAATTCATTGGTCAAATTGGTTATTTGTCTCTTGAAACAAAAATAGAAAAGTACTACTTATGATGCAATTTCCTTATTTTTCTTAAATTGCAAAAATATACTGTTTGTGTAGTAATGAGCATCGTTTTTCGCACTGTAATTTTAACGTTGGCTTATTTACTAAGCTGTCAATGAAAAAGCTACATGGTTGTAATGTTCTTTAATTTATAGTGTTCATTAATATAGTGATATAAATAAATTTTTAATCATTAATTCATAACAAGAGTATTTTATTTTGAAATATAAGTTGCTTTGTGTATATAAATTTAAATTAATCATATTTATCAAGAAATCATCTAAAATGTAAGATTTGAAGTTAATTTTTTAAATCAAAGATTTAAACTCAAATTGCGTTTAGAATCTTAATTCCGAAATGTAAAAAGTGGCATTTAAAATACAAGACTGAACGACACAGTACATGCATACATTTTACGTTTGTCTGTGACTTTAATCCGGAAGAGGGTGGTATTCTTATGAACTCAGCACCAACCACATTATCACGTCCCGTCCCCGACTACATTTCCGCGCCAAGCCACAAATTTAATTACAAAATGGCGTCGGATGTCGTCGTGCCTACCACGTGTTGGCGGATAAAGTTGAGAGATGTTCAGATAATAACATTTTAAACTTTCGCTTAAAAAACTTAACTTAAACTTAAAAACTTAACTTAAACTTATTTTTTTTTTTTTAAAATTTTATTCTAAGTAAAATTTGTGTGTCTTCGTAAAAATGAGCCTGCGTGTTCTTTCATGTTCCTCTACAAAGTTTATTTGATAATTTATCTTCAGATTTCCATCTTCACTCATCGCGGTTCATCGCCAAGAAGACCTTACGACTCTTTACAACGCCTTGTCTCCACACACTAGATCCTATTCGCAAAAATTATTTTATTAAAAAATTTTGTATTTGTAATTTGCATTGTAAACCTTCCAACCAAACCAACCTTCTTAGAAAGCTATTTTCTGTTTTTCCAAACTTTAAACCAACATTCATATCAAACTTCATACTTCGCATTATCACCCCTTACGTGTTTATAAACACGTAATAACATTATCATATCGTGTTTATAAATAATCGATATTGACATAAATGGCTTTGTTTATGGTTGTCATAAAAATATGATTATTATATTTCCAAGAGAATATTATCATTGATGATACAGTAATTGACAACATTAATCAGAAACTAAGACAAAGACAGATTTGTGTTTAGAAAAAGTAACGTTTACTGTAGAAGAATAGGGCTACCTTAAAACAGAGACATATTGTAAAAATGTGCACATACAAATGTAATAATTTTTTTTTTTTTTTTTTTTTTTTTTTTTTTTTTTTGAGGGAGAGGCGGAAAAATGCATTACGCACACAGGTGGCCAGCCTGTAGTGTGGGGCTCCCCTAAAAACGAGTTTACCCACTAAAAAACCTCCTCTACTCTTTAGGAATCTAACCTGGAATTGTTTGTCACATTACGTCAGGCTAGGCCTAAATTTGGCTTACGCCCGTGGGGCTCGCTCCTTATCCAGCCGCTCGATCAAGGGATCTGGGCCACTTCACGGTCCAGATCGGTTTTCTTTTCCAGGAGGATGCCCCGGACGAACTGTGACAAACAATCCCAGTTGCCCTCATCCTCCAAAATCTTTTGGCAGACCGAGTCCACCGAAAATGCACCAAAGATTTGTGTGGCCTCCAGGCGGGGCCCTTCCCAACGGGGACAGCGGAAGAATGTGTGTTCCGCATCGTCGGGAACACCCGGGCAATAAATGCAGTCCGGTGAACCGGTCTTTCCCATACGGTTCAGGTACGACCGAAAATAGCCGTGACCTGTCAAAAATTGGGTCAGGTAGTAGTCCACCTCCCCATGCCGCCGTTCCACCCATGGTTGGACCTGCTTGATAAGTCGCGCAGTCCATCGTCCTCGGGTGTCGTGCTCCCAGCTGTGTTGCCACTGCTGGTAGGTTCGGGAGCGCTCTTCTGTTCTTGCCGTGTCCTTGCCGATCTCGCCTTGTCTCTGATAAATCGCTTTCCTCTCCCCTGCCAAGAGCTTGACAGGGATGACTCCGGCGACCACCAGGACGGCAGGCTCGGACACTGTCCGGTAGGTGGAACACACCCGGAGCGCAGCTTGACGCTGAACCCGGGCGAGTCGCAACCTGTAGCACTCCTTATCTAGAGCGCCTGCCCACACCTCTGCCCCGTAAAGAAGCACGGACTGGACCGCGGACATCAACAGACGTCTTCTGCTGGATCGGGGACCCCCGACATTGGCCATCAGCCTACTAAGGTAAGTCACTACCTTAGCGGCCTTGTCCGCCGTACGGAAGATCTGATCCCTCCAGCTTAACTTGGTGTCCACCATAACCCCGAGGTATTTGGCGGCACGAGTTGATGTGACCACCTCCCTTCCCACTCGAAACGGGACGACGGTGTCGATCCTCTTCTTCGTAAGAATCACGATCTCCGTCTTACTGAGAGCAAGTGAGAGACCGTGATCGGACATCCAGTTGTTGACCACCCGCATAACTCGGTTCAACTTCAGTTGGGCCAGCTCAACGTTGCGTGCAGCAATGAGAGCTGCGACGTCATCGGCGTACCCAACCAAAGTGGTTTCCTCAGGCATCTCGGACCTCAGGAGGCTGTCATAGGCAACGTTCCAGAGATCCGGGCCGAGTATTGAACCTTGTGCGGCACCAGAAGTGACTTCCATCGTCCGCGTTCCGTCCCTCGTGTCATAAATCAGGCTTCGAGAGCGTAGATAATCCTCGACGAGCCGCAACAGATATGCAGGAATACGAAAGGTGTTGCGAAGCGCATCCAACATATCGACCCACCTCGCCGAGTTGAAGGCATTCTTGACATCAAGCGTAACAAGAAGCACTACTCGGTGGGAGAAATGGTTGTGGCTCTCGGCTCTCTCCACAGCTCTCTGAACTTCGGTGACAGCGTCGATCGTTGACCGTCCCTTTCTGAAGCCGTACTGACGGGGGCATAAGTCCCCGGCAGCTTCCACGGCAGAAGTCAGGCGGGAACGGATCAGCTTCTCGAACAGCTTCCCAGCCGTGTCCAACATGCAGAGAGGCCTGTGGGACGACGGCAGCTCGGGATCACCTTTGCCCTTGCTGATCAGTACAAGCCTGGCTGTTTTCCAGGGAGCCGGAAACACCCCTTCTACCAAACAGGCATTGTACATTCTCAACAACAAGTCAGCGTTGATTAAAAATACTTTCTTTAAAGCCTCACTGGGAATCCCATCCGGGCCAGGAGCCTTGTTGCTCTTCAGGGAGAGAACGGAGGTTTCCAGCTCCTCGAAAGTGAAAAGTGGAACGTCCTCTACCCGTCCGAAGTCAACCGGCGGTCGCTGTGGATGTTCAGGAAACAACGCAGCGACGATCCTCCCCATGGTGGCGCCCTCCATGATGGAAGGTGGAGAGCGGGCGCCGAGTTTCTGTGTTACAAGTTTGTAACCCAGGCCCCACGGGTCGGAATCAACGTCGTCACGAAGTCTCCTCCAGCTATTCGCCTTGCTCCTGTTGATCGCCTGGCGGAGAGATTTTCTCGCAGCTTTATAGGCCTCCGACTTACGAACTCTGTCTGCGGGAATTCTCGCTCTAGTGGCGGCTCGTCTAGTTCTTAAACATGTTCTTCTGAGTTCCGCAAAAATAAAAAATTTTGTATTTGTAATTTGCATTGTAAACCTTCCAACCAAACCAACCTTCTTAGAAAGCTATTTTCTGTTTTTCCAAACTTTAAACCAACATTCATATCAAACTTCATACTTTCGCATTATCACCCCTTACGTGTTTATAAACACGTAATAACATTATCATATCGTGTTTATAAATAATCGATATTGACATAAATGGCTTTGTTTATGGTTGTCATAAAAATATGATTATTATATTTCCAAGAGAATATTATCATTGATGATACAGTAATTGACAACATTAATCAGAAACTAAGACAAAGGCAGATTTGTGTTTAGAAAAAGTAACGTTTACTGTAGAAGAATAGGGCTACCTTAAAACAGAGACATATTGTGAAAATGTGCACATACAAATGTAATAATACTGTGTACAACGATAATAACAATAATATTGTAAAAAATAATACTGTATTATATAATGAAGTATTTAATTAAATTCAAAAATTGAATAGTTAAATTAAAATTATCTCCTGATTTTCTTTTTCTTAGAATATGTACAATACCTACCAGAAAAAACATAACATGAGACAAAAATTTAAAAAAAGTTATGTTTTAGTAAGAATACTAGGTTTGTAATATTTAATCTTAAAACATTGTTCCTGTACTCGAAAATACCAGAATTAATTTCAGTATTGGGGAGTCATTAGCCCTCAATGGTTTCTGTACGTTTTACTCTGCAAATTGTATTCCAAGAGCCACCCCGAAATTGAGATCAGCCCTGGTCTGCCACATTGGATTAAGACCTGCTTGTTAAGAGGATTCTGTGTCTTAATCTTCTTTACATCAGAGGAGGGATTTAATTCTAGATTGAAAATCACGTTTGTCGTTTCACTGACAAATGTTAAAACTAAATATAAGTAGGTTTTCATAGAATTCATCTGTGAATGGAGAAGATGACCATTGCAAAATGTGAAATAGCTTTGAAATATTGAGGTTGTAAAAGGGCCAATGAAAATTACAAAAATAACCGACTAAAAACTAAATAACTTAAGACTAATTCGTCGACATTTGTGAAATAGCTATTAGTTTTCGTCACTAGTTGTTGTTTGCTGGAGCTTTTGTTTTATGGCACGAATGCAGTACGCCGTAAATCAGTACGCCGTTTAACAAACTAGTTTAGTAAATATATTTTTAAAAAAAGTTGAAATATAGGCCAATATTTCTCTGAAGTATTTACGAAATAGTTTTGTTGTTACCTTGGTTCCGTATTATTTTTCTTTAACAAAAATAACATATAATTCTATTTATGAAAAGGTTTTCTCCTTATGATTTATCATCGTTATGAATGTTCATTAAGTACTGCTATCAAGAGCAGTGGGTATTTGTGTCAAGATGTAAAGATGTTATCATGCTGCGTAATAATTCTTCCTATTCATTGTTTTTATGATTTTCCGTCAATATTGCATTTCCAACTAAGGGGTTTTTTCATTAATTTGACACACATATTTTATACAGCTCATAAAAATAAACTATTTGTAACCTAAACTGTGGCATAACATGAACTAAACAACTACAAATGACTTTGTAATTTTGTTACTGAAACAGAACTCACATGCAATTTTATTTATTTAAATTAAGTCCTTCTTGCGATGGTTGGTTAGACTTTTAAAAGAGCTGATAGATTTTTTAGTTGAGTAAACTTTACTTTTGGTAACAATTACTATAGTAGTTAAATCTGCATATAGTGTTTTTTAATGTAATATTTAAAAAGTTTTTTTATATTACATTTTAAAACACCTGTTTGTCATATTGAAAAATAAAGACTCCCCCAAAAATTATTCGGTGTGGTTGAAAGGTCCTGGAATGAAATATATTTTTCACCATTATCGGCAAAGTAATGTGACTTGGTATATCAATAATATTCATAAATGTCTACTCTTTTAAGCTTTCGTTACTTTTTTATCCCTTAAGGGCGACGGTCCACAAGGAGTCAGACAAAATTCTTAAATAGCAGCATAGATCGAGTTTAGTATCAAATTAAAGGTCTCACTTAGCAGAGTACAATGCCAAAAAATGGACTTCAAATGGTCAACCGGGACGGAAATGAAGAAAGTTTTCTTTAAAACCATATGGTTATAATTTAAAAATGCAATATTTTTCTTAACACATAGCCTTTTGACGTCGGGTTTTTTGTTTATTACTCCAAAATGCAAAGACGTTTAAAATTATGTATGATGCAATAAGGGCCAAAGAAGTTTTAATTTATACACCCTTTAAGGGATGTCCCTCTTAGAAGTCTAACAAAAATCGTGCAGAAATCATGTTTTAAATTTTGAATAAAGTAAAATAACCTAAAAATTTTGGGGAAAAGTTGGTTTAATTTATTTAAAATATAATTTAAACATCACCTGGTTAAGACCGTATAGTTTGATGATCTTTGAATTTAATGGCAATTACATTATGGCCACATTATGTAACTGCAAGAGAAGAGAAGTTCATATAAGTTTAAACATGAGGTTTTGTTGCTATAAAGTGTAGAAGTGAAGGGACGAATTTATTGCACAACATTGCGGAATTGTAGACATGTTACCGCAGAAAGAAGATTTATGAGTCACACTTGCTTGTGTCATTGCACTGCTTGGCGTGGATATCTTGCTTGACAAGGTCTATTTTATAATCACATATAAAAAAGAATACATACACATTGTACGTCAAACAACACTTTAAAAAAAATGCATTATTAAAACTACAAAAAATTAGTGGCAAAGTGGGGCTGCTGGCTCAGGTCAATGACCCCTGAGGAATGCTGACGTCACCAAGGTCACTGACGTCATGAATGACGTCATCGGTGACGTCATCAATGACGTCATAGGTATGACGTAATAGAAATGACGTCATGACGACGTCATCATCGCTGACGTCACCATAATGACGTCATTGACGTAATTAAGGTCAAGGTCACGCGGAAAGACAAAAAAATTTTTCTTTGCACTCTTGTGGTTCCTAGTATTCGGCTGTGGAGTGAAAATCCACGAGAAACCACAAAAGTGCAAAGAAAAATTTATTTTCCCAGCGACCAGACCGAAAAACCTACCAAATGTGACGTAAGGCATTCCTCAGAGGTCATTGACCTGAACCCCAGCAACCCCACTCTTAAAACTAAAAAAATAAATAATTTTTTATTTCCACTTACCCACTGGAGAAACCCGAAGCCCAACTGGAAACAAAATTGCGAACAGCCGACGGTGGTGGTGTCATCACCGCGCGGGAGCCGGACGCCGACTGACCGGACAGCACCGCGCCGTCCGGGTACCAGACCGCGTGGTGGGGGTTAAGTGGTCAGATGCGAAAAAATAAAAAAATTATTTTTTTCCAACAACTCATCCGAGTTTGTTCTTTTGCTGGACCTCCGTTACTTGGAGTGGAAATATTTGTTAAGAAAATAAATTTTTTTATTAATTTCTAAGTGACCTTGACACTTAGTCTGGAATTGGAGTCACCAGCGTTATTTTACTGGCAAAAGTTAGCTCGTCTAAAAGTTTTTGAAACATTTTATCATCCATAGTGATCTTGGTGTCCCTTGAGTAAAATTTTGGATTATTCCTAAGGCAGCGTTTCATTTTTGTCAAAGTGGAAGTCTTGGACACCCTAACAGAATTATTTTGCTTTGCCAGCAAAAATTTTACTCTTAATAATTTTTCTCGCAAAGTTTCAGCCATAGCTGTGTCTCACAGTAAGGTTAGTATAAAACTGAAAAACTCAGTCAATTGTAGCACCTAAGCTGGAAGTAGTGGGGGAACAGGGCTGTAGTGGTGGGGGTAATGCGGTCTGGTGTTGCTATGTTTAGAAACAGTTTGCTGCGAACTGTCCAAGTATTAACACGTACTGTGTAGAAAAAATAACAGCGAGACTAGTATAAAATTTAAGTCTGAGAAAATACTTATTGTTAGGTTAATAAAGAGGTAGAGCTAAATGAAAAAAAAATTATTGTACAAGATGTGCATGGTTCAATTTTGCAGCTAAGTTCAAAATCCACCAGTGTGGAACAAAATTTAATCATGAGGTTAAAATATTTAAACACATCTGCGAAAATATTAGGAGGCTTGTAGAGCTAAATAAAAATTAATTTTGTAGCAAACAGGTAGCGATATATTTTTGCCAAGTCATATAATAAGAGGGAATGATGTAAAAATTGAAATTTTACTCACAGAAAGTCTGGTAGCGTTAAGGCGCAGCGTATACCATGCGTCGTGGGAGAAGGCTGACGAGTAACTGACTTGTTTTTAGAGGCAAGACGGCAGACATGGGTTGGTTATATAAGTGTTATGTAATCCGCAAGCGATACCGGAGACAAAATTAAATTTGTTCCCAACCAACACTGACTGTAGGCTGAGCTGAGAGAGACAAAATAAAATGAAATGAAATATTATTCTATACTACAACTGTCTTGGACCGAAAATATTCTAAGTCCGAAGACCCCCCCCCCCCCCGGGGGGGGGGAGGAGGAGGTGGCATAGCCCGAGGCGTTGCCATACCTTGACACGTGTTGCATAATGAGATCCGGTTAGTAATGTATTCAGGTGTGGCTCTTGGAGATTGTCCAATGCCGCAAACAAGTACGTGTCGAGGTCTGCCTGTTTACGTAACCAGGTCCGGTTCCCCCACTCCTGACCGGCTCAGCTTCGGTTCTCTGAGGCTTAGCTTCCTCGCAGTTGCTTTCAAACACTTCAGCTGAGTGGTTGAAGCTCTGCCCTACAGGATTCGCAATGTAATGTTGGCGCCGCATTATATTGGGAATTCTTTTCTAGTCTAAGGCATGGCATGTGTAGTGTTAGGAAATGATTTTATTTTGTGCTTGCTGCTTGGTGCTCGGTGTTGGTTGTGATTTAGTGAAAGTGTTGTGCAGTGAAAAATATTTGTGTGTGCTAATATTTCCACAGGTTGGTGTTAGTCTAAGTCTTGTGTTTAGAAAAATATTTCTTTGTATTAATCTTCCACAGGTTGTCCCTAAAATTAGTTTTTATAAATTTTTGGCTTCCTTAGCCTATGTAAATAGTTATACTGTTGATTTTGAGGCTTTGAAGCCTCCGTAAAATTAAATTTTTTTCGAGGCTTAGCATGCCTCAAGAATTATTTTTTACCAACAATAGTATGACACTTAACGAGCCTGGGGGTTGGCCCCTGGGGATCCACCGTTAGGCCTTGTGCCAGCGGCGCTGCTGGACCTCATCACTCGTCACTGGCAACATACGGGTGGTTGGCATCCTTCAGCACGAAGTGTCGGCCCTGACACTGACCGGTACATTAGGCTTTATGTCAGTGCATTGCATTAGGCTTTATGTCAGTGTACTGGTTAAGATGGGGCCCAGGTCATGATTAGCATGACCTTATGATTCCCATTGGGAACCAAAATTATTTAGCATGTTTCCCTTGTGGAAACTCAAAATTAAGTAAAAATTTTTTATTTTTTGTAACATGAATCCCCCTATGTTTAAGTTTTGTGTTGTAAAATATTTCTTTGTACTAATCTTCCACAGGTTGTCCCTAAGAAAAAATATTTTCTAAATTCGTATATTGGAGGATTAGCCTCTGTAAATTGGCAGTTAAAGTGTTAGGTTTGAGGCTTAGAAGCCTCCGTAAAATAATTTCTTTTGGAGGCTTAGCATGCCTCAATAATTATTTTTTAACAACAGTAGTATGGTGCTTAACGAGCCTGGGGGTAGGCCCCTGGGGATCCACCCTTAGGTTTTCGGACCAAGGGCGCTGCTGGACCTCATCACTCGTCACTGGAAACATACGGGTGGTTGGCATCCTTCAGCACGAAGCACCGGGTCCTGACACTGTCCGGTACGTTAGGCTTTATGTCAGTTTATCGGTTAAGATGGGGCCCAGGTCATGATTAGCATGACCTTATGATTCCCGTTAGGGGAACCAAAATTATTGTAGCATGTTTCCCTTATGGAAACTCAAAATTAAGTAAAATTATTTTTTATTTTTCACCTCCCCCTAAGTTGTGAGATTCCCCCGAGGCCTTTGACCGCCGGCGGTCTTAGGCCTCGGGGGAATTTCTTTTTAATTCTTGGATGACCTTGACCTATATTTGTGTGTGAATAAAAAATAAAATATTTTTGTTCCACATGTAGTCACAGTCAGCCAACACTTGGCGGATTTTTGCCAAAGTCCTGAGAGCTCGCAGGACTTAGAGCGATATGCGTTAAAGTGTTGGTTGTCTGTGCAGTGGTAAAATATTTTATTTGATATTCACACATAAGTAAGGGTAGCAGCCATCCAAGAGTTAAAGTCCTAGGGGTAGGTGACCCCCCCCCTGACTCCAGACGGGAAGTGAGCCCCCCCCCCCCCGAAATTTTTTTTTTTGGATTTTGACCTTGACCAAAAATTTTTTGCTCCGGACGAAAACTGCGC
The DNA here is from genome assembly GCA_030545055.2 of Neoaliturus tenellus. Classification (NCBI taxonomy): domain Eukaryota; kingdom Metazoa; phylum Arthropoda; class Insecta; order Hemiptera; family Cicadellidae; genus Neoaliturus; species Neoaliturus tenellus. The sequence continues at coordinate 26,667 of JAQYXR010000635.1, forward strand.
CCCCCCCCGAATTTTTTTTTTTTTGGATTTTGACCTTGACCAAAAATTTTTTGCTCCGGACGAAAACTGCGCCCCCCCCCCGAAATTTTTTTTTTTGGATTTTGACCTTGACCAAAAATTTTTTGCTCCGGACGAAAACTGCGCCCCCCCCCCCCGAATTTTTTTTTTTTTTTTTTGGATTTTGACCTTGACCAAAATTTTTTTGCTCCGGACGAAAACTGCCCCCCCCCCGAGGGGGGAGGTGGAGGCCTCAGGTACTTTTCCATTGGCACGTTTGGCCACTTGGTTACATAAGTAGATCCGGGTATTACGTAACAGACTTGTTTGCCCCCACCACATAGTGTGGTGGAATATTCCAATGGGTCGCGAGCTGCTTCATTCTGCTTTCAGACTTGCAGCCTGCTAGCCGACTCTACACCGCTCTCGTGACCATGGGTGTTCGCATTAAGAATTATCCAACTGCCTCGCCTGCTGTGACCTCCGCTCCATTGCCGACCACTTCGCCTGCTGTCACCTCCGCTCCAATGCCGAACGCCTCGTCCCTTTCAATGCCGATTCTTGATGTTTCGCAGATTCCACTGCCGCCAGCCACGACCGCTTCGCCTCAAAAAATTATTGTGGACCTGAGACCCGGCGCTTCCTCTACCATCACTGCCAGCACTACGCTTCGCACAATTTTGACCACGGTGACAGCTATGTGTACTGTGACAACACCAACAGTCACAACCGTGGCAAGTGGAAGTAGTGTGGATCCCGGCCTGGTAACCATCAATTTGGACTCGGACGAGGAAATCTTCGAGAAGCCGAAGGAACGGAGGTCACCTTCCAAGCCATCTACTCCTATCAAAAATTATTTTTCCACCTTTGATCCTATCTCTCCCGTCCATAGCCCTTCCAAACCCGAACTAAATTTAACTTCTTTCCCTTCCACTTCCAATGACCTTCAAGTGGAGCAACCCACAAACAATAAAGTAAGTAAAATTAATTCTGGTCTGAAAAAAACAGTAAAGAAGGCAGCGGCACCGAAACGCCAATGTAATTATGTTTGGATAACTGGAGCGAAAGTAAATCAAAAATGCACCAGGTGGGCTGTGAGCGGCGAGGAGTTGTGCCGCTATCACTTCGACCGCAAAACAGCATCCAATCGGAGCACTCTTGATTCATGTTCGCTTAACATTGCCCCTAAGAAAACCACACAGATTCCCAAGGTACGTTATCAAAGACTTCTATGCTGGTGAAAAATATTTCTTTCGAGCACACGTTTGTGTGAAACCTCACCTGTTTTTGATGAGGCATAAAGACCAGAACGTTCATGTAAGGGTTGCTAAAAAATTCATTGTTCCTAGATTTATGACCAACAGAGGGTACTTGATACGTGTTAAAGTTTTAAACAAGCTGAGGACTGTGTGGCGTTTGCAGGAGTAATGCAATCAGTAAAACTGTTTGTTTAATTTTCTAAATTTTGTTTTCCAAACATTTTCTTTTTCCAAATTAAATATTATTAAATGTTGTTTTTCCAAATTATTTCTTCACCCTCTTGAAATAAGGGAGGGGGGTATTATATAAATGAGCTATTTAAAAAAAAAAAAAAAAATAGTTCATTTATATAATATCTTAACCTGGGGATAATGTTTTTTTTTTTCTTAAAAAACATTATTCAGACACGTCCCAAACCAGTGTCCTGGATGGTGAAGAAAAGTTATAGCAAAAAACTTATTTGTATTAAACTGATGTTTATCTTCAAGGTAAACCAGTCAATGATCATGTGACAACAGGGTTCCCCCACCATTACTGAACTCCTATAGCCACTCACTCCTATAGCTCATTCTGCCTTGAACGTTTCAATTTGTCAGACGTAATGTGCAGTATCAATCCGTTTGTTGGAGACCTGGAATTTCAGCGTTTACCATCGGGGCATGTATATGCTCCAATGGCTGGTGGAATATAAAAATTATTGTTCACCTGAACAACAGGTGTCCCCAGAACCTGGACCTTCCAATGATGGTGAAGAAAACAGTATTTTGAGGAGTGAGTTGGTCAGAAATGTGTCCCCAGAACCTGGACCTTCCAATGATGGTGAAGAAAACAGTATTTTGAGGAGTGAGTTGGTCAAGGGTAAATTGGACAGAAATTTAAAAAGTAAATATATGAAACGGTTGGCGGATCAAAAGCGTAACTACAAGGAGCGAGCGGCAATGTTCCGTTTGCAGTTGTTAGTGCCTAAATGAGCAAACGTTCCAGCAAGCTCGACACCCTGACAGCCGCTTCTGATTACATCTGCCTGTTGGAATCAAAAATTAAATTTCTTGAAAGACAAATGCAAAATAAAAATAATAATTCTGAATGTCTAGTGATTGGAAGTCCTGAGCAGGTTGATGATGGTAATGAACAAATTTTAGGAATGTAAGTGATAAAATTTGTTTTTTATTTTGTGTGAATTGGACTTGGACACGGACTAGCTGTTTGGTATGTGGAAAAAAACAGAGCGGGGGATAGAGCACTCTGTGATACTGGAATAACATATCACTTAGTGCTCTATCCTCCGCTCAAAATAATAATGTCCGATGACCTTGATCTACTTTTGTGAATCAATTGTGGTGGGGGAAACGTTATATATACGGGTAGTCAAGCTTCAGTCTCATTTGGTAAGAAAGAGGGAACGCTGGATCGGAGGTGATGGTAAGATTGACTCAATAGCAAATACTTTTTACACTGAAATATGTTAACAATGGTTAGGAAATATTTTTATTTTTATACTCGCTAGTTTGTTTAATCTTAAAACTTTAAATATATTTTCTTTTGGTCAAATGCTTTTACCATACTTCCTACACGCTAACACTCATATAAAGTACAGGATTAAGCTGATCTCTCGGGGAAATACTATGTAGCCACCTCCACATTGGTTGTCCGACTCGCATAGTATTGGTGATTTATACAAAATAAAATTTTTATTTAATATGTTATATATCACTAATTCTTATTCGAGTCAGATAACCAATGTTAGGTGTCACATAAGTATTTCCCGCGAGATCAGTCTTAATTCTGTACATTTTTTGAGTTTTGGCGTGTGGTAAGTGTGCTAAAAGCATTTGCTCAAACAAATATATGTAAAAGTTTTAATTCTGAACAATTTGGACAGTAAAAAAAATAAAAATATTTAACTTTTGAACTTGTTAACATATTATTGAAAGTATTTGTTAGAAAGTCGATCTTACTACCATCTCTTATCCAGTGTTCCCTCTTTTTTTACCATATCAAAGGTGACCTTGACCTATATATTAGTCCTAAATGAAAATTTTATGTAGAAATTATTACATTTTGTTCTGCGCATGCGCAGAAGGGGGTTTTCCCAAGATCACCCCCCACCACCCGCTATAAAAGCAGGTCGGCTAACCCAGCCTCTCATTATTGGATGAACCTTCGTGGAGTAAACATCCAAACGCTCTTGTGGTAAAAATGCTTCTTTGCCATATTTGTGGGGAATTTTTCCCTGATGAAAATATTTTGCAAATCCATCTGGAATTGCATAAAGAAGAGGACAATGTGCAAGTAAGTGAAGACGATTTGGACTCTATTGAAAAATTTTTATCAGAACATCACAGAAGACTGGACGATTGGGAAAGCGAGCTGCAGTTGCTGCAAAGGAGGAGGCCAACCGTCATTCAGTTTGGAGGCGCCGGACCATCAGGACTTGGAAGGAGACCTACAGAGGACATGGACACCGACACGGACACAGACTCGGACACCGACATGGACACAGACACGGACATGGAACAAGGAATGAACCAGATACGTACAACAGCTTTCCCCGGACATACGGTAATCCATCACAAAATAAGTAATGTACAGCTTGATCTTGAAAATTTTTTAACTGAAGCAAAATTATTGATTGGACAAACTTTGCGACAAGAATTGGCAAGACTAAATTTTTTAAATTTGGTTTAGTTTTAGATGCATTATTTACTAATACGGATGGTGAAACAACAGTGAGGGGGTTTATAACGAAAAACCGTAATTTGATGTTTGCTTCTGATGTAAATAAAATTGTTGAGGAATGTTTGGAAGAACTCTTAACAAAACTGCAGGAACATGAGGGGAGAGGGGTCAGGTTGGATGTTTACATCTGTAGAGGGTTTAGATTTAAGAGTGCATAAGCACGGATTTGGTATGAGAGGAAGCAGCTACGTCCCTCTACCAAAAGCCATTGAGAAAACGAAAGCATGTATAAATGTACAAAATGTAGATAATGAATGTTTTAAGTATGCTATGTTATGTAAATATATTTTGCCAGAGCAGCGCCCTTGTAGAGTAAGTGGACATTATGTAAATGTAAATAATAGGTATAATTTTGTAGGACTATCTTACCCTGTAAAAATTTCAGATATTTCTAAGTTTGAGAAACACAATCCTGGTGTTAGTGTAAATATTTTTGGTTTGGATGATGCAAATAATGTGTACCCCTTAAGGGGTAACTAAAACTGAACTTAGGGATCATACAGACTTATTGTTGATAACCAATGGTGAAATATCACATTATGTTTATATTAAAAATTTTGAAAGGACTTGTTGGTAACCAACTTACTAAAAAACGACATAGGAAAACAATTTGTAAGCGATGTTTCTGTTTTGTGTTGAAAGATGAAAGAAGGGGAGGAGCACAGTGGTTACGTGAACACCAAAGGCTATGTAATGAAAACTTTGAATGCAAAATTAGTTTGCCTGCACCTACTCGCTCTATTGTAAAATTCGAAAAGATTAGCCATCAATATAGGGTACCATTTGTAATTTATGCAGACTTTGAGTCCTCACTGGTACCCCAAGAACATCCAGAAGGGGAAATTACCAGTAGGACTAAATATCAGCTGCATAAACCTAACAGTTTTTGTTTGCTTGTAAAATCTACACTGTCAGAAGAACATTTGAAAAATTTTGGTTTAAGTTCAACACCAATTTTGTACAGAGGTGAGGATACTGCTAAACATTTTGTAGATAACTTGTATTATATAGCTGATAAGGTTGAAGAAGTGTACAGTAATATTGTTCCTATGATTCCTCTAGATGAAGAGGAGGAAATTCAATATATCAATGCCACTAATTGTTACTTGTGTAAAAAAGAATTTACTGTTGAGAACCATAAAGTCCATGATCACGATCACCTTACTGGTTATTACAGAGGGGCTGCTTGCAATTCATGTAATATTAATTATAAACTTCCAAAATTCATTCCAGTTGTTTTGCATAACCTTAGTGGTTATGATTCACATTTTATTATTCCGGAATTGGGCAGGGATGATGGGAAAATTGATGTATTGGCCAACACTTTAGAGAATTATATTAGTTTTTCCAAGACTGTTGGCAAAATTAAGCTTCGATTCGTGGATTCTTTTCGATTCATGTCATCTAGCCTTGCCAACTTAACTAAAAATTTAAGACGACAGGATTTAAAAGAAACAAGAAAAATTGTGCCAGAAGATAAAATGGACTTGGTGCTAAGGAAAGGTGTGTTTCCATATGATTACATTACTGGACTAGAAAAATTTGATGAAACATGTTTGCCACCAATCGAAGCGTTTAAAAGTAAATTAACTGAAACCGAAATTTCAATTGAAGATTATAATCATGCTCAGAAAGTCTGGAATGAATTAGGAATGAATACCTTGGGTGATTATTCTGACTTTTATGTAAAACTAGATGTAACATTATTGTGTGACATAATGGAACAATTTAGGAACACCTGTTTCACTGCTTACGGACTGGACCCCCTTCATTCGTTTACATCTCCCGGCTTAGCATGGCAGGCCATGTTAAAATCCACCGAGTGCAAGTTGGAGCTGTTAACCGACATCGATATGGTTTTAATGATCGAATCAGGTGTACGCGGTGGATTAACTCAGGCCGTTACAAGACATGTGAAAGCTAATAATAAATTTCTACCAAATTATGATGAGACTAAAGATTCTATTTTTCTTGGATATTTTGACGCCAATAATTTATACGGTTGGGCGATGTCCAAACCCCTTCCGTATGGCGACTTCCAGTGGGTAGACCCGGACAGCATTGGGGACATCATGCAGATCCCACAAGATGGACCGACCGGCTACATTTTTGACTGCGACCTCGAGTATCCAGAACACCTACACGATCATCATTACGACTTGCCACTGTTGGCTAAAACTGAAGTATCACCGACAGGAAAATGGCCCAAATTAATGATGACATTAAACAACAAAAACCGATATGTAGCACATTATTTTGTTGTTCAGCAAGCCCTGGAATTAGGATTGATTATCACCAAAATTCATAGAGTTTTAAAATTTTCACAATCTTGTTATTTAAAACCATACATTGATTCAAACACTGCAAGGAGAGCAGCAGCAACATCAGCTTTTGAAAAAGATTTCAAAAGCTGAAAATGAACAACGCAATATTTGGAAAAACTTTAGAAAACAAAAGGAAACACAAAATTGTAAAATTAGTAACAAACCCCAGACAGATGCAGAAACTTGTACAGAAACCAAATTTTGGAACAAGTATGATAATTAATGAAAACTTGGTAGCAGTCAGCATGAAGAAAACCAAGATAGTAATGGATAGACCTTTGTACATAGGAATGTCAATATTGGATATAAGTAAAACGCACATGTATGACTTTCATTACAACAAAATGGTTCAACATTATGGAAGAGAAAATATTGGAGTAGCCTACATGGACACGGACGCACTAATTTATTGGATTAAGACACAAGACATGTATGAAGATCTTCGGACGTTCATACACAAAAATGATTTTTATTTTTCCGACTACCCAAGAAATCACCCGAACTTTAATGAAAATAATAAGAAAGTTTTAGGCAAATTCAAAGATGAATGCAATGGAGCAAGCATGGAAGAAATCGTTGCACTAATGTCCAAATTATATTCTTTTAAAGTATATAAAGGACATCAAGAAGAAACATCTACCACCAAAAAAGCAAAAGGTGTGAAGACAAGTTATTTGAAGAAAAATGTAAACTTTGAACACTACAAAAACTGTTTATTTAACGACACCACCTTGACTGCTAAATTCAACACCATAAGGAGTGAAAAACACAAAGTGTACAGTGTTACAGAAGTGAAAAAAGCATTGTCAAACAAAGATGACAAACGTCATATTATGGAAAACCAAATTGATACTCTTCCTTTTGGCCACTACTCTCTCAACCCTATCGACAACTAACCTATTCTTCGTCCCTCTTCGTCCTTCTTCGACCTAAATTCCTTTTCCTTCCGTAAAAAAATGGGGAACACGGCAAGTCCAACGCCGTGTTCCCCATTTTTTTACATCAATTTGAATGACCTTGACCCAGTTAAATATGGGTATAATGTAATAAAAAATTTATTTTTACTTCATCCATGAATGAGGAAGGATAAAATTATGGATTTGAAACAAAAAATTGTTCATGAACTTCATAAACCGGCTAGGAGAAAATTTCCCCGAAGAAATACTGTTATAAAAGGAATGAATGATCTATATCAAGCTGATTTAATCGAAATGATTCCTTATAGTAAACAAAATAAAGGATTTAAATATATATTGACTATTATCAATTGTTTTACAAAAATGGCAGATGCTTTACCGCTAAAAGATAAAACCGGCAAGAGTGTAACAAAAGCCATGGAAACTGCGATACAGAGAGACAAAAATACCATAAAACATTTACAAACCGATGATGGTAAAGAATATTTCAATAAAGAATTTTCAAATTTAATGAAAAAACACAACATAAACCATTATTCGACTAATTCAGAGGTGAAAGCATCAATCATAGAAAGATTCAATCGAACTTTAAAAGGTGCGATGTACAAGATGTTTTCAAACAGAGGATCGCACGTATGGATTGATATGTTACCAAAACTAATAAAAGATTACAATAACAAGTTCCATAGAACAATTGGTATGAAACCAAACCAAGTGACTAGTAAAAATGAAAAACTTGTATTAAAACGTATAAAAATGAATACTAAACCAAAAGTTGAAAAACTAAAGCCTAAAACGTTTAACGTTGGTGATAAAGTGCGAATAAGCAAATACAAAGGTGTATTCAGTAAAAGATATCTGCCAAATTGGACAAATGAGGTTTTTACCGTATTTAAGGTGCAACCTACAGTACCAGAAACTTACATTTTAAAAGATAATAAAGGACAATTGCTCGAAGGAGGGTTTTATGGACATGAAATGTTAAAATCCACAGTTGGCGATGTGTATCTCGTTGAAAAGGTGTTGCAACGGAAAAAAGATAAAGTAAAAGTGCGATGGTTAGGATTTAATAAGAGTGAAGATTCTTGGATACCTAAAAAGGATCTCATATAATGATGGAGCATCATTTTAGGTTGAACCTTTACAAAGGATGGAGATAATACCGCAAAAGGATAGTTTTCCTATTAATAATATTGATGAACTCACGGTGGACAATTTAGAATTAAACAGTGGCAAACATGGTGTTTTATTACCAAACACGGTGCGTTGTCTTGTAACCGGTCCATCAAATTGTGGTAAAACAAATGTAGTATTCAATTTGATTACAAACCCAAAAGGATTGCGTTTCAATAACTTGTATGTCTTTTCCAAATCATTACAACAACCCAAATACCAATTGTTAGAAAAAATATTTAATAATGTGCCAGAAGTGAAATATTACAAGTTTGATGCAAGTGAAAGCGTAATGCAACCGCATGAAGCTAAACCATTTTCAGTTTTTATATTTGATGATGTATCCTGTGAAAACCAAAACACTATCAGGAGTTATTTCGCTATGGGTCGACATAACAATATAGATAGCATTTACATAGGCCAGACTTATAGTAAAATACCAAAACAACCGATAAGAGACAACGCAAATGTGTTAATTGTATTCAAACAGGATGAAACTAACTTAAAACACATATATTATGATCATATCAATGCGGATATGTCATATGAACGGTTTAAAGACATATGTCGTAAGGCTTGGGCTGAAAATTATGGATTTTTGACAATTATGAAGGAACAACCACTAAATAACGGTCGATACAGGATAGGTTTCGATAAATTTATATTAATTCACTAACCATTATATCATGCAATCATTCTTGTACAGCACGTCTTGCTACAAACATGGTTAACCAAGAAAAGTTAGTAAAGGAAATTAAATCACTTAGTGATTCTATTCGGGCTAAAAACAGAGCGTTAAAGTTAGGTATCAGCGAAAGGGAGAAATTTCTTGAATCTACTTTTAAACCTATTACAGAGCCTTTGAAACAATTGAACAAAAAATTGACTAAACCTTCTTTTCAAGGTGATATTATTGCTCCGATAACAGAATATGAAAGGGAAAGTGTAATATCAGAAGATATTAGCGATGGCGACCCGGAAGCCTCCATATTTAGTGATACAACGGCAGAAAGAGAAGAAGTATATGCTGGTAGTGAAGAAGATGTAGTATCTATAGCGAGTGAAGAAGAAAAAACAGAAGGAGAACCATCAAACATAAGCTTATTGGGTGAAAGTATTCATACAAAAGGACCTTTAGGAAGGAAATACTTGTTAAAACTGTTAATTGGAACTAATTCTACTAAAAAATACCACAGTTATGGAGCAAGAATGTCCAAAGAAGGTATAATGATTGGTAATAGCAAATTAGATGTCGATGAATATGATAATATTCGCGTAGGTGATCAAATATATAAGGGAACAAGGGGACTATTTGAATTATTATTTCAAAATAAACCTTTAAAAGCATTGGTAAAAAATGATGATTTGGAAGTGTATAGCAAAATTTTGGAACAAACTAATGCATATAGAAGAAATTATTTACCTGAAGCACCCATATATAGAAATAGATCTGTAAAATATAAAGATTTTGTTTCCAAATTAATACCAATTATAAGAAGAAAACCTGTAAAAAGAAGATTAGTAGCATCCACTTTAGATTTAAGTTCCTCAGAACCGAGAAAAAGAAGCAAATCAGTCACCGGAAAAGGGTTGATGAAGAAACTATACAATACAAATGTAATTTATTACAATAATATCAATAAATTGGTGGATAGAATGAAACTAATACATGAAGCCAAAGAAGCGGGTCATACTGGATTGGAAAACGAATGGGTGGCTTTAGTGGATGAACTTAGAAACCGCGGGGTAATCTCATAAAAATGCGTTACCCCCTAAAATGCTATTCAGTTGCACCATGAGTGTCGACAAGTTCGGACGGTATTCCTCGGATGGATTATATTACGCGAATAACTTGAAAAGAGGTGCTGGTTTACCACAAACACCTGAAGGAGATTATGATATTAGTAATAAAAGGTTAAAAAACATAAAAGATCCCACGGATGAAAACGATGCAGTAAATTTAAAAATAGTAAAGGAAAAGATATCACCAACATTAAGACTACAAAATAACACATATGATGCAGAAAATCATAGAATTATCAACGTTGATAAACCAAATCAAAACGGTGATGCAATAAACAAAGGTTATTTGTTATCTGAATTAAAAAATACGTTAAAATTCAATGGAAAAACGTATAGTGCTAACAATAAACGTATATCCAACATAGATGATCCTAAAGATGAAAAAGACAGCGTGAATAGACGCTATTTACATTCTTTAATACCTGAAAAGACAAAAGATGGATTTTCTTTTTATAAATTTGTTATTAACGATATAGGTTATCCAAAAACTGAAAACGATGCTGTAAATCTAAAATATATTAAAGATCATTGTATCACACGTGATGTAGGGGTTATAGATTGTTTTGGTAATTGTTTAGCAAATGTAAAAGATGGTTCGGCTCCATCGGATGGTGCAACAGTAGGTCAAATGAAAGAGACTTTAAAACAAGAAACATCTGGATTTGTAAAACAAGACCAAGTGGTATCACGGCGGGGGGATTTGTTTGTACAAGGAAATGAAAAGTTTACATTACTTGAAGAAAAGAATTTACTTATTGATGGACATGTACCAAAGTATAATGTTTGGGATGGTAAAGGAAAACAATTAATAAATATAGCTCCCGCGTCATTGCCTGGTAATGTTGTTACTTTTGAACAGATAATACAATTAGAGCCAGGTGGACATAGATGGTGGAATTGTGATAACAAACGATTAACAAATGTTGCAGACCCTGATTATGTAGATAATGCTGTAAATGTTAACTTCCTTGTTAAAGTGATAGGTAATATATTATTTGATATGCATAATTATATTGCAGCCGGACAATATAAACCTGTTGATGAAAAACAGAGAAATACATGGATAAAACAAGAAATTCTTTATAAATATTTTTTTAATAAAACAACACAAATATTAGGATCCACACTTTGGGGTCCTTTTACTATTTAATTGATCAAAATCATAAATAACTTCATTTATGTTCAACTCGTCGTAGAGGTAACACATAAGCTGTGCATTTCAATTATAAAAGACAATCATGACATTTCAGTACATCAGTCCATATCGAGACACTGTAAGGAAAGGAGGTGGGATCACGTCCACAGCGGTTTCTCAATTAAGTAAAGCTTTAAATCGAATTCCAGTAGGATCTGTCGTAAATAGAGCAATAGACGCTTTACCATACGAATTTCACATACCGGGAGGTTATCAGTATTGCGGACCAGGAACTAAATTGAAAAAACGACTGGAAAGAGGCGACCCAGGCATAAATAAGTTAGATCAGGCTTGTAAAGAACACGATATAGCATATTCCACATTTAGCGATACAAAAAATAGATCAATAGCTGATAAAAAGCTCGCGGATATAGCTTGGCAACGAGTAAAGTCTAGTGACGCTAGTATTGCAGAAAAAGCAGCAGCTTTAGCGGTAACAGCAGGTATGAAGGCTAAAACAGCGGTAGGAGGTGGAAAAAGGAGGCGAAGAGTGAAAAGGAGATCGGCAAAGACAAAACATGGAGGGAATATTAGAAGAAAACGACGTTCCACCAGAAAGGGTAGCAAAAAACCAACAGTATGGTCAATGGTAAAAAACGGGGCAGGTCTATACCTAAGACCGTATCGTGCATATTAAATAAAAGAAATCAATTAGTAATACCACATAAAGCGTTAACAAATATTGAATTATTTAAATACATTTCATGTTTAAAAATACCTTTTTTTCGTGGTGTCTTTATGAAAGATGAATTACCAGTTAAAATGTGGAAAAACGAAACCGGCATTGTAAATTTAGACAATTCAGAAGGTCCTGGCACTCATTGGGTTTGTTATAAGAAATTAGGTGATAATATTTATTACTTTGATAGTTTTGGCAATTTACCACCACCTAAAGAACTCGAGCATTACTTTAAATCTGCTAAAAACATATATTACAACTATAAAAGAGAACAACCTGATAACACTTTAATATGCGGCCATTTATGTTTGGAATTCCTAGCTAAAAGTATCAGTCACAATTGAGATGTCTTCCTATACGGTATCATTAACAGGAAAATCGTCCACTTTGCGAAGTATCCTTTTTCCAGCGTTACGCTTGCAAGAAGGAAGATTTTGGGAAGCGGCACTGTTGGATTTTACAACTTACAACTCTATTCCCAATGTTACGGAAGATAAAAATAACTTATTGCATTACTATAAAGGAAAAGATGCCAGTGGGAAGTTTACAGACTTAGAAGTTTGCAGTTTACCCACAGGTTCTTATGAAATTGATCATATTAATGAATTTTTGCAAAATAAAATGGGAAAAGACAATATAACATTAAAAGGTAATAACAATACGATGAAAGCTGAAATTTACTCCAAATATTATATAGATTTTACTCAGGAACACTCAATCGGTGAATTGTTAGGATTTCCCAAAGATGGGCCAATTTTAGAACCAAATCAAACACATTCCGGTAAACAAACTGTAACAATATTAAAAGTCAATAGTATAGATATAACTTGTAACATTATACAGGGAGCTTACAGAGATGGAGCAAATACCCATATAATACATACTTTTTACCCGAGTGTACCTCCAGGATTTAAAATTGTTGAAAAGCCACAAAACCTAGTATATCTGCCGTTGAACACCACTTTCATTTCAGACATCGTGTTGAACGTATTGGATCAAGACGGTAACTTGATAGATTTCCGAGAAGAGCCAATTACAGTTAGATTACATTTAAAATCGACACTTTAATACAAAAATCATGGGTTTATCATTTAAAAGTGGACAACCTACGGGAAACCGTATTAGTAGCTCTTCAGCTGTGGAGGAGTTAACACGCGAGAACATTCGTTTCTTAGAAAAGATTGGTTTAAAATTAACCGATTATGGATATACTGGATATAGCGCAGGGTCCGACATTCGACGAAACCCTATGGGAAAAAGAATATCACACCCACAACCCTTACACTTCATCAAAATTGAACAATAACGACGAAATTCGTATTCCTATACAACATCAGGACATTTACACACTACCATGTGAAAGTTACTTGTATATCGAAGGAAAAGTTACTAAAAAGGATGGTTCTACTACTGGTACAACAGTTCTATTTATAAATAATCCTATGGCTTTCCTGTTTGATGAAATTAGATATGAAATATCAGGTGTAACAGTTGATTCCACTAAAAAAGTAGGTATTGCAACAACTTTAAAAGGGATAACATCTATATCACCTAATGAAACCAATTTACTTCAACCTGCCGGATGGGTTTTACCTGAACATGACACAATCACTCCGAATACAAAGGGATATTTTGATTTTCATATTCCATTACGTTTGTTGCTTGGATTTGCTGAAGATTATAGAAAAATAATATTAAATGTTAAACAATAATTAGTTTTGTTGAGATCTTCTAACGATAAAGACATTATTAAAGCTCCAGACGGTACAACAGATGCAACTTTAGAATGGAAATTAACATTAGACAAAATTGTATGGAGAGTTCCACATGTTAAATTAGCTGACGAGCATAGAATGCTACTATTAAGGAAATTAAAGGCTGATCGTGATATTGTAATTCCTTTTAGAAGTTGGGAATTCCATGAACATCCCAGTTTACCTGCTACGGATCGACACACTTGGACTGTTAAAACATCTAATTACGTAGAACGAGCCAGGTATATTATATTTGGTTTACAAACAGGTAGGAGAGACAGTATCACAAAACATGCAGGCAAATTTGATCATTGCAACTTAAAAAATATTAAAGTTTATTTGAATTCACAGTTTTTCCCCTACGACAATTTAAATGTGTCATTCGCTAATAAAAAGTACAGTATATTATACGATATGTATGCGAGATTCCAAAATTCATATTACGGTATAACAAATACACCTTTATTATCACCAGAAGAATACTTAGATGGTTACACAATAGTTGTAATTGATTGTTCTAAACAAAATGAATCAGTAAAATCATCAAGTGTTGACATAAAGATAGAAATGGAATTCAACGATCCTATACCTGCAAATACAACTGCATATTGTTTAATTTTACATGATAAAATTGTCACTTACACACCTTTGACAGGAATTGTTAAAAATGTTTTATAAAAACTCGTTTTTGTAAAATTTCAATCACGGGCGCGATTATAAAAGGGGAGCGCGCAGGTCGCTCCTGATCAGTTTGTTGCCTGACATCGTATGGGTAGCATCATCTTCAATATGGCTTCTACAAGTGGTACAACCGAATGCGATATAGAAAAAGAAATTTCAGAATTTTTGGACATGAATGGACAGCAACACGGTGCAGATCAAGAAGAAGAAAAAGGTAAAAAGAAAAAATATTTGTCCAAGAGGAAAAGAAATGTGGAAGAAAATATTTCACCAAATATTTTGATGGAAGTATTTTTAAGAATTTTTTATCCAATCTCTTCAAGTTTGGATAAAAGTGTTTTAATTGGAGTAATGAAATCAACCGACTATTCACCTACAGTAATTTTAACTCACGGAACAAAAATGATTTTGTTTACAGCCAATGCTTGGGAATCTTTTATGAAACACCTCCATTTATTGGAATGTTACTTTAATAGCAACATGTTTGGCAGGAAAACAAAAGTAGGACTATTGGATTCAGACTTGGAAATTGATATTATTAAACACCGAGGTGAACATCAAATGAGATTCAGAGATACAACCAAACATGACATAAAAATTCAACTTAACAGAGAAGAATTTTTTATTTTGACATGTGCAACGGAACCCATAACAAGATATTTAAGACAACTAGTATTTTCCAGTTCAATTATTAAAGATTATTTAACAGACACTTTGGACAAACAACCGGACGCACCAATTTTGTATGGACCTGTGGACACTTCAATATTCAACAGAATTCCTCATGAAGTTCAAATGTGGAGACAATTGGAACAATATGTGCAAGAAAAAAATAATTTTGTAAAATCGGATGAAGAAACACATTTTAGTGATGAAAAGGATCAAAGTGATGAAAATGACTACAACAAAAATGACCAGATGGAAAGTTAAATAAATTTTTAAAATTTTTCACAACACTTTACACTTGAATTGGCAAATTTTCAATAAAAAATTCAAAATTTTGTGGGGTTAGGCCTACCGGGGATGGTGCCCACGTTAAATATACACCAACGCGCCTTTAACTGTACGGCCTGGCATAAATACGTGCCTACCGTGGTGTGGAAAACAGTTGACCTTCCGACACCGTGATGGATAGACTGGTGACCTTTCAAATGGACATGGAAGAAGAAATCAAGTCCAAACCGGGTATTATTGAATTTCAGGCGTTTCGTGGTAACGATGATCGGTTCATTATTAAAGAACTAGTATTTTATGATATAGATAAAAATATTCCTTATACATTTTTATTCAAACCACCATGCTCTTTTTCTTCACTAACCACCAAAGCCGCAACAACAAACCGATGGACTTGGAAATATTTTCATCACATCGATTGGTATGACGGTTTTACCAGTTATTCAGACTTGTATCATATTATGCATCAATTTTCAAATAAATTTACTAATATTTACACAAAGGGACTTGAAAAGAAAAGATGGATAGAACAATATACATCAAATCCAGTCAAAGATGTGCAAATTGATAAAAATTTTAAATTTATTTCTGAAAACGTTTGTATTTGCACACAAAGCGTAGAACATGAAAGGGACAGACACTGTGCATTAAAAAACGCTTTAAAATTAGCTACTTACCTGCAAGATGGAGAAATCGGTGGTGGTGGTGGGGGTAACGTCGATTATAAAAGCGAGGAGCAGACCGAGACTTGGCATGAGTATTACTCGAGACTCCGAGACGACAACATCTCAGAGCTAGAAGACAGCGAGGACGTCTAAAACAACCATGGCTTCCAACCAGTTTCTGCAGTCTTTGGTGGAACAATTCAACGCCCACTCCAAGTCTACAATTTTGCCGGTAAAAAAATGTTCAGAGCTTAAGGATGAAAAACATTACATCATACATGCTATGAAGAAGATGGAAACTACAGTCGGCGAGGCAATCTGCTGCAGCTTGAGCGAAGCACCATATACACCGGGGGATGAAGCAAAATTTCAAATTTATTTGCCAAAAAGATTTGTCCATCTGCTACAAAATGAAGACCTGCGCTCCATTCAACCGGGATGCCTCTACTTGGTGTCCCACGGATCCAGCGGCAGCAACTCCACCGAGCTGACCATCCACATAGCCGAGAAGCAGCAGTGTTAAATAAAAATTAAAATGTTTCTTATATCTGTTTGTATTCACTATATAATTGTTGTCATGTAATCTTGTTTGTACTGTATTAAATAAATATTACAAAAAAGCAAAAAAAAAAAAAAAAAAAAAAATAAAACAAAAAAAGGCAATATATCAATATGTGAAATAAATAAAAAAAATTTCACATATTGATATATTGCCTTTTTTTAAAAAGCTCTGGGGTGACCTTGACCTTTGACCTTTGCACAAATTAAACAAAATAAAAATATTTTTCAAACAGCAATGCGTGTGTGTGTGTGTGTGTGTGTGTGTGTGTGTGTGTGTGTGTTTTCCCCCCACCATTTTGGGTTACCAGCATACAGACTGCAAAGAAGTCCAGTTTAATTGCAACTGTCAAACGATGAGCACCCTATTTGAGCTTTGTGTAAGAAAAATTATTGAAGATCAACAGCTATTTAGTCACACTTTACGATCCAACGCCCCGCAGAAAATAAAAATTTTTATCAAACAGTACAAACTAGACAACAGAGGTTACAACACTTTTGGGTGGTACAAGTTTGGTGATGGTACAAAATTTTGTCGTAGTTGTGGAAGGGCTGCTGTCACTAACCCGGCACAATTCCTACAAGATGATGGATGTTTACAATATGGCCATGTAGCTCCAGTTTTAAGTTACGAAACACCTAAAGAACTTTGCGCCATTTGTTCAATCAATATGTTTAGTTGGAAAAAATTTAACCACCTCCCATCAGACAGCGTATAAAAAGTCCTTCCCCCACCACTATTTCATACTACCTTCAAACAACCATGCTAATATTCATTCTGCCTTTGGACATCACACGGAAAACATCAAGATGGCTCTCACTGTAAAATGCGCAAATTATGAAGAAGTATTTGTAAGAAATCTGCAAGAATTAAACGAAATTGTTCAAGAATTTAAATCACTAATCGAACAGGGATACCGACTAATAGTACAGTAAAATTAGGGTTTTAGATCGGCAACTGATGTGCATTCACAAAAATTTGATAAGAGCTTCTTTTAAGCACTATAATTAAGGATCCGATGAGTCCCCAAAAAATAAAGTTGTTTTTCACCTATAAAACCACTTTTCAAAATGGCGGCTTTTTGTAAATGGGATACATTTAGGAAAAATGCTTTTGTTTTTATTTTTCAACTGCATTTCTCAATATAATGTTGTGGCACCAACACCGATAATTTTTGGATGGGAAGTAGTTCATTTTGACAGGTCGTTAATTTTTGGCCGCCATCTTGGATCCGCCATATTGGTTGAAAGTTATTTTTTTATAATGTAAAGATAGTGTTGTGACACATTATTTCAAAGTAGTTTTTTACGCTGATTACAATGCCGCAATCCGTTTTTGAAAATCTTGGTTCGTTTTAAAGATACACTCAAATAAAAAATCATCCCTATAAATTTCTTATGGACATTTCGAACTTTAAATTTATTTTACATTATTTTTTTTGTATCTAGTTCTAATTGAGGAATGGTGTTCATTGAGACCTTAAAATACTCAGTAATATTCCGGAATTCATTTTAGGTATTCTTCATTCTATTTCCAGGATACTGAGACGAGTTTGATGCTTCTATTTAACAGGAAATTCAATTTTTTTTTTAATTGCTTTTAGTTAAAGATTGATATCTCAAGTTCTAAATAAGGCACAAAGTTAATTCTGGTCTTAAAACAACTAGTACATCAATGTCTTTAATTTGAGTTGCTGACCATTGAAATTCGTTGGATTTTAAGTGACTTATAACTGTCTAATCAACATAAAATTTATTGGTTCCTGAAATTCGTCTTCAGTTAAAGACATACAACTCAAGTCGTAAATGAGATTCAAGGTTGGTTTTGGTCTTAAATTACACGATACATTATTGGCTTTAATTCCATATATTGATTGTTAAAATTGAATACGTTTAAGTTGTGAATTTTATAAACTTTTCAATAAAAAATATTTTCATTTCTGAAATTTGGGTGAAGTTTTAAATTTACAAACCGATTCAAACCAAGCCAATTCAAACGAACAAAAACTCTAAAGAAGCCCAATGATCCGCTGAGTGATCTGATACCAAAATTAACAGCCTATCCTAATTAGAACAGTATATATGAAGATAAATAAAAATAAATAAATTCAAAATTTGAAACATCTATAAGAAATGTATAGAGAAGAATTTTAATTTCCGTATATCTTTGAAACGGAAAAATATTTTCAATATTTTATTCTGAAATGATGTGTCACAACACTATCTTTACATTAGAAAAAAAACAACTTGTATCCAATATGGCGGATCCAAGATGGCGGCAAAAAAATAAAGACCGTTAAAAATAAAGTGTTTAGCACTCAACAATTATTGGCGTTAGTCCCACAACTTAATATTGAGGAGATGCACGTAAAAAATGAAAAAGGGAAACTTTTTCAAAATTTATCCCATTACTAAAGAACCGCCATTTTGAAAAGTTATTTTATGGGTCCAAAACAACTTTATTTTTTGGGGACTCATCAAATCTCTTTTTCTAGAGCTTAAAAGAAGGTCTCCTGAAAATTTCATGAACGCACATCAGTTGCCGATCAAAAGGTTGTTTTTGGCCTTATTTTACTGTACTATAAACATGCAAATTTTTGCATGCAACACAAAATGCACCCATGGCTTCAGGGATGAAGAGCCGCCAAGGTCACCATCATCATCAACTTCCTCGGCCTACTCCTCCAGATCGTCCATGAAGACTCAAGCCAGTCCAAACTTGGAATATTTCTCCTGACTAATATTTATATTTTGTATTCTTACTTTACTTCAATATGCATATTATTGTATTGTATTGTAATAAAAGAATAAAAAAGAAATAAAAAAACCTATCTTGCTACAGTTTTGTAGCAAGATAGGATTTTTTAAAACACAAATTGGATGACCTTGAACAGGTTCTAACATGTACAGGTGTAAACGTAAACACAAATTTAAAAAATATTTTTATTTCCTAACGGATAACCTTGAAACTTCCCCCCACCATTTTTCCTCTTGGAGACCTGAGAAACAACACCAATGTGTTTCATTACATCTTGATCTTTCAAGCTGCAAACATGGATGTCCCACCACCAATATATGAGGCTGATGTAGCAGGAGGACAGAGAAGGAGATGCCAGCATTTGGATCTAGTGGAGTTGATGGAAAGGAGAATTGAAGAAAGGCAGATCAGGAAGGATACCATCCTAACACAAAAAATTTTAAAATTGGATCTTGTCATGCTTCTGGCCTTACTCATTGCAGTCTTCGTCTACTTGGTCTACGCAGTCATATACTGTCTAAGGTGCACGGAGTGTGCTGACAAGGGAGCCAACTTGCCAGTTTTCAACGCTACTCTTTAAATAAAATTTTCTTTTTTAAAACTCCAAATGGTTGACCTTGAACATGTCTCAACCTGTCTGGTTGTATCATGAAACAGAAAAAAATTTCCTCTAAGCAACCCAACCCCCACCACCACCACGATTCCAAAAGAGCAATCCTACATGCAAGTCTGACTTCATTTCCAGCTCAGCTACGCTAGCGGTTACACGGTACAATGAAGTGGGAATTACTTGTTGACAACCTTGAACACCTGAAAGAAATTTATCAAAAACTGCACATGTTATTACTTCAACATCCAGGGATGGTAATTAAAATGGATTTAGAATACGACTGTCCAACCATCGACAGTATGGATATACCCGAAGGAGTGGTCCACAATACAGTAGAAGAAACTTGTTGCTGTGAAAGTAGCACTTCAACAACAACAAGCACAAGTCCATCCAGCTCATATGAGGATGAAGGCGGATTTTTGTAAATAAAAATTTAAATTTTTTTTAAAACTTCAAATGGTTGACCTTGAACAGGTTTCAACATGTTGAAGAATATGGATGAAGAATAAAAATTTTTTTTTCTTCAATCTGATCACTTAACCCCCACCACATAACTGGGTACCTAGGATGCATGGAGCGACTTGGTCAGTCGCTATTCAACTCTTGCAGTGTGCACATCACACTTTTTCCGCTCAATTTACATAACTGGAGTTCTAAATGAAATATTTGGCTAAAACTTACATATTTCACAAGTTTTAAGCGAAACTAAAAATCGCGAAAAAATTAATTTTTTTTTTATTTTCATATGGTTCCAAATTTTACAAGTCCCAAGGTCACCTAAGAAAACAATTAGAAAAAAATTATTTTTTTTTCATATAGCTC
Organism: Neoaliturus tenellus; assembly: GCA_030545055.2. Classification (NCBI taxonomy): domain Eukaryota; kingdom Metazoa; phylum Arthropoda; class Insecta; order Hemiptera; family Cicadellidae; genus Neoaliturus; species Neoaliturus tenellus. The sequence goes on from JAQYXR010000635.1 coordinate 47,556, forward strand.
AAAATTTTACAAGTCCCAAGTTCATCTGAGAAAAAATAATATTATTTTTTTTTCATAATGTTTCCAACAAGTACAAACTCGAATGAGTTGTTGGAAAAAAATAATTTTTTTTATTTTTTCGCATCTGACCACTTAACCCCCACCACGCGGTCTGGTACCCGGACGGCGCGGTGCTGTCCGGTCAGTCGGCGTCCGGCTCCCGCGCGGTGATGACACCACCACCGTCGGCTGTTCGCAATTTTGTTTCCAGTTGGGCTTCGGGTTTCTCCAGTGGGTAAGTGGAAATAAAAAATTATTTATTTTTTTAGTTTTAAGAGTGGGGTTGCTGGGGTTCAGGTCAATGACCTCTGAGGAATGCCTTACGTCACATTTGGTAGGTTTTTCGGTCTGGTCGCTGGGAAAATAAATTTTTCTTTGCACTTTTGTGGTTTCTCGTGGATTTTCACTCCACAGCCGAATACTAGGAACCACAAGAGTGCAAAGAAAAATTTTTTTGTCTTTCCGCGTGACCTTGACCTTAATTACGTCAATGACGTCATTATGGTGACGTCAGCGGTGATGACGTCGTCATGACGTCATTTCTATTACGTCATACCTATGACGTCATAGATATGACGTCATTGATGACGTCACCGATGACGTCATTCATGACGTCAGTGACCTTGGTGACGTCAGCATTCCTCAGGGGTCATTGACCTGAGCCAGCAGCCCCACTTTGCCACTACTCAAAAATTTTGCATTTATTTGTTTGCAAATTAATGCCTAATTTCATTTTGTAAATGAGGGCATTTTGTGCTGTTAGTTTTTTGCAAACAATTATTTTATAGTAAACAAACAAAATAGAAAAAGGATGAAGTTTAAAAATAAATGGAAATATAATTAATCAATTTTAAATACTAAGCTCCCTAACTATATAAACACGTATTTGTAATATGATTATCTCAATGTATTTTTGAGAATTAAAAGAGATAAGTCAGTTTTGTCACATTTTAAACCTTATTCCACTACTATAGTCAATGTATATAGAACAGAATAATTAGAGACATCCTTATGGGGATGTGAGAACGCCACCCCCGAAACACAGATAGCACCACCAAGATGGTAACATGGTAAGGATCGGTTGAATTGAAAACTATTCCGCTTATAAATGCTGATTGTTTGAATTGAAACGGATGACAAAAATAATTTTACAGAAATTTGTTATTGTTTTGATTTTTTTTTTTCAAAGAAATATGCTCATTTTGACATTTAAGAGGTAGAAAGAGCGCTTCCGGTGACAGTAAGGAGAAGTAATCATAGCATCAGCGCTTTATTTTCCTCTGGTTTTCGAGTTAAAAAATTTCTTAAAATGGCATGTTCCTAATTATTTGGTTCTGTATACATTGCTATGGTAAACTTATTTCATAAATCTACAGAAACTTGTTTCCAATAATCTTACACTATTTTTTAACGATAAAATTATATTTCGTACAATATAGAGAAGTGAAATAATCAAAGAGGCAGTACCTATATGTAGTGTGGTATAATTTGATTATTTATGTTATGTATATAATGTATAAATGCAAATTACGTAGGATGGCGGGAATGTGGCCCATAATGGGCTCGGCTCCCCATAAACTCCATTAATGGGCCAGTTACGGCGGTCGTGCAGCCTCAGCACGTGAGGGCAGCGACTGTACGGTCTGCGTTTTGTCGCTGTTTCCAACAACTTGTGTAATTATTACTTAAGCTTTATGTATTCAAACAGGAAATGCAAAATTTTAGTTTTATTTTAATCACGTATAGTCAAGTTTAAGTTTTAAGTTAATAGTCAAGCACTAAAACTTGTAATACGTTACTGTTCATTATAATGTTGTAATATTTAAATGCAATTGACTTTTAACCAGGCTATGGTAATATCTTGAACACAGATCCTAAATATTTTGATACAAAAAAGAAAAAACTATTCAAAAATAATATTTATAAAAACTGGACTTTATAAAATATGCTGAAACCTTAACCGTCATACTATGAAATATAATCAACATTCTGTGGTACTTTTAATGAAATACTGGGGTTTGCGCTGTGGTGTTGTGGTTCGCTGTTGTACGAACTCTTTCTATTGTCAGAGGGAGTTTACATTTAAATTATTTTATGCATATCTAGGTTGCTTTAGGAAGTGACCATATGTTTATCAAGCCCTATTTAGATAAAAAAATTAAATAAGACCTTCAAGTATTATTTAATACTTTTGGATCTAGTTTAGATTTGAAAACGCGTATAGTTCATTTATAGTTAGGAAAGCAATATTATTTTAAGAAAGTATTAAATTTATGGGCCCAGATCGTAAACATGGTACACGTGACGACAAAAAATAATATTTTTCATTATTTTGTACCCTTGAGAATTCAAATTCTGTCAGGTTAAAAAAAAGTTTTTAAAGGGCATAAGATGATTATTAAAACACTTGATTTTTAATCTTTGAAAATAATAAATACTCGATAAATTTTTAATTTTTTAATTCATTCATTCAACGCCTTCTTACTCTATGACGTCAAGCTGAGAAATATTGTTATATGGACTCTTAACTTTTAACTCATACAAAGATTTAATACAGTAAAGGTACCGTAACTAAAGAGACAGTTATAATTCGACTATCTTAAAAACATCGACTGAAGACTTTGTAAACAGTGGTTGTAAATCTGACTGCAGTAGGTATTTATTCTTGAACCTTAATGTTGAAACTAATACTGTATTATAATAATTTTAGTAAGCAACACTATTTATACATTTTCGCATTTTGAACGTTATTATAGTACGATGACATCAAGCATTTAATAAAAAAATAATACTTAAATCATGGAAAAATAAATCTTTTGATAAAATTGATAATTACATGGTATGTAATAACATAATGCAATAACGAATGACAGTATAATATTGGACCCTTGCACATAACACAGAGTGCAACGAACTCAACTGAAATGAAACCACCTATAGACCACAACAGCCGAAAGTGACGTCATTATATTGTTTTATTGCTTGTCATTAGATCGTCTACTGCCACTACAGTTGCTGATGCATTTCCTGCACTTCTTGTTATTGCTTCCTCATGCAGCCATGAAGTACTACAGTTTTGAGGGATGATGGACGTTTGTTTAATCCTGGTAGCTGCAGAGCTTTGATGTAATTCAGGATAGTATTATTTGTTTTATTGATTAATTGTCTTGTATAATTTATCAGATATCAGATACGAATATCACCATTACAAAATTAATAAAACAATTAATGACATACTTCTTTAGGGAGAGGGTCATAGTTCTCCCAAAGATCTATTTATTTATTTTCAATTAAAACTTAACCATAAAAATAGTGAAACAGTTCATGGAGGTTGATTTTTTTACAGCAAACACAATACGCCGGAAGATAGGTCGACATTACTTACATTAGTTACATTAGTGTCCAATGTTTATTTTATATAAAGTTTTAGCAAAATTAAATAAAAATCCCTACAAGGTGGCCGTCCATAACTTTTTTAAGTTAACTTAAAAATAACCTCAATCTAGTAGGCTATTGCCACTTAAAAATATTCTATAGTGTGTAATTTCAGCAGATAAGTATTGCAAGTTTGTAGTATAATTCATGTAGAGTAGGGAAGGGTTAAGAGTAAGAGGAAATTGATGCAAAAGGGCCAATGACCCTGAATCGAATCAATAGCTAAACATCTCAACTTACAACTTGGCCTTTTTAATGCATCTCATTGTACATAACCTAGTGAACAATCGTTGTAAATCGATTTCCCAAAACACATTGACATCAAAGGGCCTTGAAACAACTAATTTATCTTTGTAATGAAAATTTACTAACTAATCCTAATACATTTATAAAACTTCGTAAATTTATTTAGGCATAAAGCAGCAAAATTTGTGTTTAAATTAAAATATTATTGATATGATAGTTACATTTCATGTAACTAAACTAACGTCAAATGATAGTAAACCGACCAGATAGTACGGTTTAATTTATCTACCACTAGCTTTTCCCCGCGGCTTCGCTCACGATACTCGCCGTCACGCCAACCCTAGAACCACTGGAATACCTCAAATAGAATTTTTTTCATTGAATTTGTTTCTTAGCAACAAATAAAATATATTATTTATTTAAAATTTTTATTTATTAAATTTTTATTTGTTATTGAAATATATATTTTAAAAGAAAAAGAATCCTATGTTACTTCTGATACCAATAAGAATATGTGTACAAAGTTTAATGATGATCGGTTGAATAGTTTTCGCGTGAAAGCGTAATAAACATACGGTCATTTATAATATTAATAGGGATTTCCTATAATTGAATTTGTTATTTGAAAGAAAAAGTTATTAAAATAAATATAAAAAAACAACTTATTACAGCCTCAGCGTTAATAAGCTTTAAAATAGTAATACCAAATTGTAAATTTTTAGATAGTTTTTGGTAGTAAAGCCACATAAAATACCACTGGTTAAAATGTTGGTTTGTCCAATGGACTTAAATAATAACTTAAAAAGTTAACAATGTTTCATTAAAACATACATTTCAATTATTTCTGAGAGGCTAAGAACTATTTTAAATATGTAATTATTTGTAAAGAGTGTTGGAATGTAAAACCTAATTATAATGAATTAAAAATTCCAGATTTTATTATTTGCGACAATATTTTGAGAGATTTAGAGAGCGATTATTCGCCAGTTACTCAGGAGGACAGTAAATGGCTCAATGAACACCAGATGGCAGCTGATGACAAATTGTGCTGCCTCCCACCTCCGCTAGTTAATGTTTTATAAATAACTCGCCCCATGTTGTGGATTCATTAGTAAGACAAAAATGTGATGAAAAAAAAATAAAAGAAAACCTGGTGTACACGATGCAGTTTCTTTAAAGCAGTGGTTAATTAAACGTTATAACACCAGGGACATTGAAAGATTTACTAGAAAACGTTTTTTATGTAGAGTAAGGATGGTTGAACAATAAATAGATTTATGTTTTTAATTATTATTTTTATTCTATATTACTAGACTACTTACTAAACATTACTAAAATATTATATTTTTATTTAGCTAAAACACTTTTACTGTCTATTTATTATAGTCCTTGAGGAGGCAAAGTAAACCCTTAGGAAAAACACTGACAGTCTGGCAACACTGTGTAAGTGAACATTGGCAACGCTGTCCTACATCAGCTGATTATAAACTGGCAACAATTTACCTTCTGAGTTGTGAGTTTGATAGCCTTACCAACCTTTTTATATTTTCTGGGAATTCTGGAGTAGGTGAAAATGTTGTATATATTTCTGGATAAAGTTCATTGACCCAACCCCCTACCCCGACTACGCCCTTAGTGCTATGAGAGCACCGAGAGAGAAAATGTGATATTTTACTGCCTTAAAACACAAATAACTGTTGGACTACATTTAATGCATAACTTATTTTTTCAAAAACCAGCTGGGAATGAACATTAGGTGTTTTAAACATGTGTAAGTGGGAAGAGAGTGGTCCAAAACCACAGCAACTGTTTGGTGATTAATCAGGCCTAGCGGCATAAGCTGTTGGCTGATTGGTAGTCAATACATTCGGAGTTCAGTTGTATCACGGGGATCATTGTTTTGTTGATAGCCATTATATAGTTTGTGACACTCGTCATTGTACTAGTGTGGTCTACAGTGATAAGGGTTTGTTCTGAAAAATCAATAAAAATAAGTAAACGAAATGAGCGTTCACCACTTAGGCACCGTTTAATACGACTTAATAGATTATCATGAAACTAGTTTTGACCTCGGGAGAATATTTTTAATCAATGACACTGTTCATTTATTTGTGCGGAAATGCATTCCGTCATAGCAAAAAATATATCTGAGTTAATTCTCAACAGTCTCGTATGTTTTTAGTTTTCTGTACTAGGCCCCTATCTAAGAAGTTTATTTACATTAATAAAGCACGAAAAGGACTGCACTAAATTGAGTACATAGAAAAATAAACGGTATCAGTTAACTGACACATACTTTCAATATAAAAAAAGTTGTTAAAAGCTTCAAACATTAATATCTTGATGACTCAGTCGGATAGCTACCGGCTGAGCAGCGCTCGTTTGACCCTACGCGCGTCTGTGACTTTTAACAACGTACTGCGTTTACCGCTAAACGAAAAATTGAATTTTCTCCGCAACCACTTGGCGTAGAGCAATAATTTTAAATACTGGATTATTTAGTTTTTTGAGCTTGATTTAATGGTGATAAGTAAAATTTATTTCAAAACAACAGCTATTTTGAAAATCCAAAAAAATGATTTTTGAAACACTTTTTATTCCATAACTTTTGAACGCGGATTTTCCCAGAGATGCGGGTGGTGTCATTTTATTTGCCATTTTAAGCTTAATAAACTACAAAATTTTAATCAAAATCGTTAGAGCCGTTTTTGAGAAATTTTGATTTTTGACGATTTTTGAGGGTTTTTGGGGGTAAAATACCCTTAAAAATCAAAAATTCAAAAAAATGAAAAAAACGCCTGGAATTATTGTGGATTTGGACCTATGTACCAAATTTCATTAAAATCGGACCATTAGGGCATTCTCTAGCTCTGTTTACATCCTGACACACACACACACACACACACACACACACACACACACACACACACACACACACACACACACACACACACACACACACACACACACACACACACACACACAGACAGACATCACTCCGAAAACCACTTTTTTGGACTCAGGGGGAACCAAAATGGATAAATCCACCAACAACTCAAATTCGAAAATTTTGACGAAAACAATACTTTCTCCATATACTATGGTATAGAGGGAGAAAGTAAAAGTAATCATAAAACGTTTTCAATAATGGCTTTAACTTTGTCGAAAGATATTATTTTTCTGGATATTTTGGTCAAAATGTTAGACTGAAAAATAAAACCATCCGTATTAAAAAATTATAAAAAATAATACTAAGACATCAATAATCACAATCCCATGATAGTTCTGCAAACTTCATGATAAATTTTATTTATTTCAAAGTAACACAATTTGAAACAAGTTATTCCCATGCAGTGTGAACATTTGAAAAATAAAGAATATAAGCAATATAAATAATAACGTCATACATTTGTAAGTTTTTTGTGAAATTTTTAGGTCTACTTTTTACTTAAATAAATAAAGCCTTTATTTTCCACACAATTTCTCCACAGGACTATTATTTTCACTTATGTATGTAATTTCTGTGAAAACACGATGATCAATATAGAATTAGACCTCTTCTCTGGTGTAAAGAAGATTAAGACAGAAATCCTCTTTGTGGAGGCTCCCAACCCGATGTGGCAAACCGTAGCCACTATTGGCTGGTCTTGAGGTTAGGTTTTCTTTCAAAGTGAAACTTTTAAAACTAAATTCATCTGCGATGTTTTGAGAGCTATTATGAGATAATTAATCCCTTGCTTAATTTGAAATCGACATTTTTATCCTGGCTAGAAAACTAGAGATGCTTTTAGGTGGAGCTAAAACTCATCTTTCAAAATTTGTTTCTTTTAATATTTAAACCCGTTTTACAAACAGAATATCCCTTATTTAGATAACTAGTTGACTTATGATTTTTAGAAGAATACTTGATTTTATGAAAAAGATTTTAAAAAATCTTAATGATATCCCGTTCAGTATATTCTAATTTCATTACGAAATTCCGCTTGAACATGTTATATAAATTATTTCAAAGAATTTTTTTAAATCTAAGAATTTTTTTATTTAAAAGTCAAATTAAATTTTTTTTAATTTTTTCAAATTAAAATAGTTTTTACAAATGCTAAATATATATAGTTTTGTTTTTACTGTATATTGGTCGCTCTCAGTTAATTGAGAAGCGTCAAATAACTGGCTCTTATGTTTGCTTGTGTGATAATTATTTTATTATAATAAATAATAAATTATTATAAATTGGTATAACAATGTATAATTGTGTATGGACAAAATTTTTATGAATATTATGGGAACATTTTGAAACGTGTGTTTTTTTACAAATAAAATACTGTAAGTAGGTATAAATTAATATGAAATAAAGAAAGATTCCCTATTGTGTTTAGTTTTTACCTATACGCAAAATCTGATTTTATAAACGTGTCGTAGGCAGCTTTTATTAGGCAGTGGCTTCCCCCGTGAGGCAGAAATCGGCCTGGGAGTGTCGTAGCCTCTCAACTTCCAATTTGTCAAAACAACCCTCCCACCACGACTTGCACTTTGAGTCACTCAACCTTTCCGCTGTATCAATCCCCCTCTATTGGATCTGAGACGCTTTTAAAGAAGAAGTTAAGTGAACTTAATTTATGCAATATTTTCTGCAATTTCAAACTTAATTATTGTTATTTTAGTAAATTAAGTTATTTAAATCACAAAACATTAAAACGCCATTACAATAAGTTTATCAAATAAATAAATTTCAATCAATCAATTTTAAATACAGCAAATTCTCTTATCCGGAGACAATCGTGTGACTAAATTCTTTAATGTATTTGAATCAGGTACAAATTTTGGTTTTATTGGCATACTACACTCAGTAAGGGTTGAAAATTGTTTAAGTGCATTAAAGGCTAAAATTTAAAAGAATATAATAATGAAATAAAAAATATTTTTTAAAAACATAACAAATATTTTATATACAAACAGTGAAGATAACTTGCAATAAACGCACAATACAATGTCGTAATATGGTGTAGAGATAAGAAAGATTCCATTGTGAAAAATAACAAAAGCCCATATATCTTTATTATGGGTACGCCGATGACGTCGCAGCTCTCATAGCTGCACGCAACGTTGAGCTGGCCCAACTAAAGTTGAACCGAGTCATGCGTGTGGTCAGCACCTGGATGTCAGATCACGGTCTCTCGCTTGCTCTCAGTAAGACGGAGATTGTGATCCTCACGAAGAAGAGGATCGACACCGTCGTCCCACTCCGAGTGGGAAGGGAGGTGGTCACTCAACTCGTGCCGCCAAATACCTTGGGGTTATGGTGGACACCAAGTTAAGCTGGAGGTATCAGATCTTCCGTACGGCGGACAAGGCCGCTAAGGTAGTCACTTACCTTAGTAGGCTGACGGCCAATGTCGGGGCTCCCCGACCCAGCAGAAGACGTCTGTTGATGTCCGCGGTCCAGTCCGTGCTCCTTTACGGGGCAGAGGTGTGGGCAGGCGCTCTAGATAAGGAGTGCTACAGGTTGCGACTCGCCCGGGTTCAGCGTCAAGCTGCGCTTCGGGTGTGTTCCGCCTACTAGACAGTATCCGAGCCTGCCGTCCTGGTGGTAGCCGGAGTCATCCCTGTCAAGCTCTTGGCAGGGGAGAGGAAAGCGATTTATCAGAGACAAAGCGAGATCGGCAAGGACACGGCAAGAACAGAAGAGCGCTCCCGAACCTTCCAGCAGTGGCAACACAGCTGGGAGCACGACACCCGAGGACGATGGACTGCGCGACTCATCGAGCAGGTCCAACCATGGGTAGAAAGGCGGCATGGCGAGGTGGACTACTTCCTCACGCAGTTCCTGACAGGTCACGGCTATTTCAAGTCGTACCTGAACCGGATTGGCAAGACCGGTTCACCGGATTGCATCTACTGCCCGGGCGTTCCCGATCCTGCCTGGAGGCCACAAGAAAACTCGGTGTTTTTTCGGTGGACACGGTCTGCCAAAAGATTATGGAGGATGAGGGCAACTGGGATTGTTTGTCACAGTTCGTCCGGGGCATCCTACTGGAAAAGAAAACCGATCTGGACCGCGAAGTGGCCCAGATCCCTTGATCGAGCGGCTGGATAAAGAGCGAGCCCCACGGGCGTAAGCCAAATTTAGGCCTAGCCTGACGTAATGTGACAAACAATTCCAGGTTAGATTCCTAAAGAGTAGAGGAGGTTTTTTAGTGGGGAAACCCGCTTTTAGGGGAGCCCCACACTACAGGCTGGCCACCTGTGTGCGTAATGCATTTTTCCTCCTCTCCCTCAAAAAAAAAAAAAAAAAAAAAAATATCGTTATTAAAAGTAACTCCACCCTTCTCCATCGTATGATGACCTAATTTTTCAAATATTTATAAAAGAGTCGAAATACAAAAATCGGCGATGTGAAGGAAACTTAGGAATTTAATTATCGTATCACTGGAATGTCAGTGCCCAGTGTTTTGCTCCAATCTCGGTTGGTTCACAATTAATTAATCAATCTGTAGACACGGGCTTCCTTTGTTACCACTATCCATTCATTCATTTTACAAGCTTCAATAACCTTTAAGTGCCTTTGAGAGTTGGCATTGTTAAAAATATAAAATTGACTTATATGATATTACAAATGTGCGTATTTTTTATTTTCTTAATTATTTGTTTTTTTTAATATTTTGTGCAGTTTAGTTCTAACTTGATTTATTTTTAATTTTTTTTCTAATTTTATTTGTAAAACCAACAAATTGGTACATAGTTTGGCCTCGCCAAGTTAACCATGACTTGGTGAGTTCCACTTATATTAAACAAATATTCAACTTATTAGTAGCAGTATTCAAGTAACTGTTAGTCAATCAAGTGTAAATCAACTGTTAGCAGTATTCAAGTAAGCAATAAATTCAACTTATTATGTATTACAATGAAAATAAGAAACAAAATATATAGTAAAACTATTTTTAGCTGCTTAGGTAGGCACACTACATTTCATACATTATTTTAAACTTTGATGATAAAAACTACTTTAGGTAGTTAGGTAATTGAGATGTTAATAAATTAAATTTATTTATCTTCTTGAAACGTTCATAGATGATTTCTCAGGCTACTCAGTTCACCCAACATATCTGGTCTATGGTTTAAGGAGTGGAGATCACCTATTCAATTTTCATCACTGTGCCATCTCTTCGTTAAGCTAGTATAATAAATTTTTGATGACATTAGCTCTTCTCCTACAAAAAATTTTGGACTATTGTGTCCAAATCATTATTTAAAAAGTATGTTAAATATGGGAATGGGACCCAATTAAAATGAGATGTTAACACTATTAGGGAATAATGTGAAGCGAGAGAGTTTTGGGTTGTTGTTCACCAACAATGCAGTAAACACATGTTTCGTTGTTCAAGTCTTCATTGTTGCTCTGGATCACATGACACTTCACTGAATTTATTTCCCTTTTAAAATTGCACAATTAAAAATGCGGATGGCCAATATATTTTTGAAATTATTGAATTTGTTATGTGTTTGAAGTAGTTTTGTATGTATTCTAGGATATTGAATTGAATTTAACTATGTTTAAATATATTATCACTAAGATTAGGCAATAATTATTGCTAAATGAGGAATAAATTATTTTACACCAGAATTTTTATACATAAATAATATAGGCCTACTTAACATTCAGGACAAGTAATTTAAATACAGTATATAGGCTACAGGGAGTTTATAGTAAATATTTACATGTGGATATGGGTTTGATTGTATACTTATTGGTTTATTTATCTACATAATTTGTGAACCGTTACAATCGATAAGGTCCCGTAACAGTCAGTACATTAGCAGTATGGTGCAGTAACAATATAGTGCAGTAACAATAAGGTGCAATAACAATGCAGTAACAATAAGGTTTAGTTGCAGTTTACAGTAGCAATAAGGGACACTATCGTTAAGGTCCCGTAACAGTAATAACATTAGCAATAAGGTGCAGTAGCAATAAGGTGCAGTTGCAGTTTACAGTAGCAGTAAGGTACACTATCGGTGAGGTCCCGTAACAGTAAGTACATTAGCAGGATATGGTGCAGTAACAATAAGTGCCGTAGCAGTGAAGTGCAGTAGTAGTTTACAGTAGCAAGTGCAGTAGCAGTTTACAGTAGCAGCAAGGTGCAGTAGCAGTCTATCTCGGTGCAACTCGACACTCGGTTTTTTACACAGACGCGGTCTGGCGCTTGCCTCGGTCTACCGCGCATCTCTCGAGCTGCTCTGAGGAGAGACTCAGCCACAGACAATTATGTTTAATCCAAAATTTCTAATCCGAATCAACGTGAAAAATAAAAACAAAATGAAATATCAAACAACGTGAAACTGGATATGGTAAAATATTTTTAAAAATGTTAAAAATTATGTTAATTAGTACTTAATTGTTACTATGGCTCAATATTTTATTCATTACACATTCCTATAAATATACATCTTTGGAATTCTAACCAGTATATCATATCATTGGGTGAGTCGGTGGCGTAGTGGTTAGCGCGCCGGACTTCGGAACCATGGCAGCGATGTCGTGGGTTCGAATCCGCGTTCTGCCAGTGACTTTTATCAGTACCTTTCACCTTGTACTGTAGCGGCTCACCCCCTTACTTTGTCTAATACGATCCACGCACAGATCAATAGTCTATGTGGACGGGGCAAAGTAAGGCAAAAAAAGAGGTCCGCCAACCTCTTAAAAAAAAAAATATATATATATAAGTACCAAGTCCGATATTTAATTTTTATTGAACCAAAGACTGATTTATTAATACCTGATTAACGCACGTTTATTTGTACTAGTACTGTTGTAGTGTTAGACTAAACGTTATAAATTTATTTTTATTCTATCTAGTATAATAAAAATCCTTTTCTATTATATATTGATTAGTTTATTGTTGAGATTTTGTTACGTCCACAATTTTTCATTCATGACATACTTCATACAATGTACTCTGCCATGCATTTTCCTTTATCAAACGATCTTGACACTTGATTGGGTTATAATGCAATGAAGGCTGTGCGTCATCTTTTACAAGCATTCAATCAATATTTTAAATCCTCTCTTTGATTTGAGTTATATAGTTATATAGTTATATAGTTATAGTTAAAACTTCAGCCCATGGTGCAATATGAATTCATTAAACTCGCTGAAATAGCTACGGTGATCAATTTGTAAGTATGGGTTAATTTGGATCCTATCCCATTTTTCATCTTGGAAGATCTAAATTAAATAAATGTTTTATTTAATTTAAATATATTTTCATAACCATACCATGTAATCATGAATAGATTGGCCTATTAATACTAACATTTCACGTATGCAAACATATTTCACCAAGAGTAAAAGTTCAGCTCTTTTTCATTATTGGTTTATCGCCTACAAAAAGTGATATTTACAAGTTATTAATTGTGGACAATTTTGCAACGTAGATAATGTTTCTTTCGATTGTAAACCATAGACATCTGTAGATTAGTAAGTTTTTAAGCTACAAAACCGATAAATGTTTCATATCCTCTAACAATTTATTTTACACAAGTATTTTTATTCAAAAGCATTGCAAAATAAAAAAAAATATAAAAGAGTAATTTATTAGAGCCATGTACCATTAAATTTTATAATGCTTTAAAATGGTTTGTTTGTTTTTAAAGTGATGAATAATAATAATACTTGAAATGTACTTTGTGTAGGTTTTCAACTGTAAAACTAGCTGTGTGAATTGTAAATGTTATTAAATACTAAAATAGGTATCATAAAAGTTAATGCTACTTCTAGTTCAATAGGTGTTATAGTATTGTAATTTACTTAATAACAATCGCTTACAAATGATCCTTGAAACAATGGACTCTTGAGTATTAATGGATTACAACAAATTAAATGATGCATTCAACTTCAATAAGAGTTTAGTTAGTATTCCTGACAGATCTATATATATAATTCCGTAAGCCAATCGGTCCCCACGAAATATCTCGAGTTAGGAGAAAGATAGGGTAACGTATTATGGCTCATTTTAAAGCTTGAGGGCCAAGGACGCAAGGAAAAATACCAGAATCATCAAAAGTGACTTGGACTTTGCCCCACTGGACCTTGAAGTTCCCATGTTAATCTAATGGGAAGAAGATTTTTAGACCTGCACGTGTGATTAAGCAGATGTTCCAGTGAATATTTTTTATCATAAACTCAGCTGGTTATTAAAAAGATATTTTGAGTTAAGATGACAATTTAATTGTATCGTTTTTTAATTAGCAAGGCACTATAAAAAGGATAACTTTGGCCCCATCTATGTCATTATCATTTTGTGTGGTTTATATATTGGCTATATAATGGTTAAAGTTGAATCATTTTATTAAGTATTTGTTTATTTTTTACTGAATTATATTATGTAAACTACTAAAATTGGGTAACCTCCGTATAAGGAATATTTTGTTTTATTCATTTTGTGCTTCTTTTCTTACAGAGGTCAATAATGAAACAATAAATGCCCGTTAATCCATAAATAAGGAAAGCTTTTTTTTGTAAATGACAGTGTACGAAAATGAACAAAATGTCAAACAATGATCAAATTCATTGAACGAATTGACAAAATAGACTAACTTCATAGTACAAGGGATGTCGGTAAACCCAAGGAACGGGCGGGGGACATATGGGAACGGGGAGGCGTGGGAGGCGTCGAGGAAGAACGGCAGACATTTGGGCATAGGAAATTGGGGGCATAAGAGAATGGGGAGCATAGGGGTATGGGGGGCATTGGGGGGTACTCGGGCCATGGGGCAGAGGGGGTACAGGAAGTACGGGGGAGGCTTGGGGTGACATAGGGGGCACGGGGAGGAATGGCAGGCATGGTGGCCCAGGTGTATGGGAGACACGGGAAGGAACGGCGGGTATGGAGGCAAGTGGGTTATGGGAGGCAAGGGGACGTGGGCATGGGGGCTTAAGGGGCACTAGAAATGTCGGTGGCACGGGGGTTAGTTGGGTATGGGGGACATGGGGGAGGAATGGGTAACATAGAGAGCACGGGGGACCGAGGAATAAAGTTGGGCATGTGGGAACGGGAGAATGGGGGTAATCCGTCCACGGGGGCAAAGGGGGTATAGGAAGCACGGGTCATGAGAAGGGAATGGGGGGGCACGGGGGAGGTTTGAGGGAATGTAGGGGTTCACGGGGAGGAATGTTGGGCAAGGGGACACAGGGGTATTTGAGGCACTGGGGCATGGGCATAGGGACAGAAGTGGCACTAGAGGCATTGGTGGCACGGGGGATTGTTGGGCGTGGGATACACGGGGAAGGATTGGGGGACATCGAGGGCAAGGGGGCTTTGGGAAAGAACGGTGGGCATGTGACAACGGGAAAATGGGGGGCACACTGACATGTGGGGCACAGGGGTTCGGTAGCATGGGGGGTACTTAGGCCACGGGGGCTTGTGGGGTAGAGGAAGCACGGGTCACGAAATGGGAATGGGGGATACAGCGAGTGTGGGGGGCACTGGGGTATAGGGTTGTGGGGGGCATAGGGGTCCAAGATACAATAGTGTGCAGTATTAATGGGCTAATAACCATTCTGTTATGTTGTATTGAACTAATGTATTTACTTGAGTTACGAACTCATCATGTGGACATGTTTAAGGTTAAAACTGATTTAATTGCGTTCTTCAGTCTAATAATGCAATAGATTTTATTTTCCCACAAAATATACTACCTACTGTATTTTAATACAGAGTATATTATCGGTTGATTTCATAAAGCCAAAAAGATTAGTTGAGGTTAAATAATATTTCATAAGAAATAAACTGTGTAAATTCACTCTACAGCTTGAAAATATATAGTAATTGTGGAACTAAGTGATGAATTAAAACATAATTTTTAAGATAACACCACCATTTGGATTTTTAGGGGCCTTTGCCCCTACAAGCCCCTAGTAAAACTGAAAACTAAAGTTAAAACGATTAATTTGTCTAAAACCTCCATATATATATATATATATATATATATATATATATATATATATATATATATATATATATATATATATATATATATATATATATATATATATATATATTGGGAATAACTTAAGTTGAGCATAAAGTAATGACATGATGTCGTCGTCGAGAACATCGAGGCATGATATTGGAAGTGGCAAATTGGAAACTAGATGTTCCAAGTTTGAAGGGGATTACCAAAGTTCCATCCAATAAAAGAGCCAACTGTGCGATATTAACTGACATACGATCTGATATCATCTTTAGACTTTTAGTTCCTTCTGTTAATTTATTCCGTTTTTAGTCATGTTTCATGACTAAATTATACAATATCCGACATTTCAAATAACTTTCTCTGTCTTTCAAGCTAAACGTATTGTACATATTTAAACTTGCACCTATCATAAAATGAAATAAACTCTCATAAGAGTTTATTTATATACAAAATATCAAAATTTGTAATTGTGTCAAAATATTACAATTTCCTTTTAGTCCCATCAATGTTTATTCTTTCCATAGTTATGAACACAGAAAACAATATTTGGAAGTACAAAGTAGGGCGGTTAAATACTATATTAACATTATAAATAATCTTTTCATTAAAACAAAATATATTAGTGTCAATTTTGTTGTTGAATAAATGATTGTATATTGTCAGTTATTATGCTATAAATATTTTATTATTTTTTTATTTTATACCAAATTACATTTTTCGTATTTTGCTTAGAACCATGAAGTATTGTTTTATTTTTACGTTTTACAGCCCAAGAAAGCCAAAACGAGTCTTATTTCAATTTCGGTTTATCTGTAAATGACGCTCATGAACCCACGTTTTTTTTCACAGTCTTTACTGGATTTTTCAATTATTTTCATTTCATTTTTTGGTTCCATTAATTTTTTATCTTTATAAGGGCTTTGTGCTTGTATAGCTCGGGCTCAGATACCAATTTCCGTCAGAAGAAAACGACCAAGACAAAGTATAAGAAAATTTATTTTAATTTTACCAGTGATCGATTAAGTAGCTGATAACCTTTTTATAGCACCATGTATGGTGTCATGAGAGCTTCGCTGATTGTTAATTGATTATTCGCACACTAATGTACTAAAAAAATGTATTCACACTAAAAATGTCAAGACTTACAAGTTTTGCTTTGCCATAACCGTCTGGCTTCTTATAGAATGAGACTGCACAAGTCCTCTGCTCCCTCCCATCCAAAACAGTCCAATAAACTAAAACAGGGATCAATACCCGATACAAGCAGCAGTCTTGGCAACTTCCTCAACCTCTTTATAGCCATACAGATTACACGAGACAATTTCTACAAGATTTTACTTGACTAGTTAGGAATTACTAATGTATGAATGTATTAATAACTTATACACAAGATATTTGTTCACTAACTACAATTTACTCTGATTTAATCTGTAAATATAATAATTAATTTTGTCTAATGTTATAATTGATTAAAGTAAATCTTTCAGGTTGAATGGTTAATGACGGTAAAGATTTTGCTTTTTAACAACAGACTACTTTTAAATTGCCTTCCATATACCTAAATTTATTCAACTATTCTAACAAGTCATGTCGTCAATTATTTTTGTTTAGAGTCTGTTAGTTAAGCATAATGTATATTTACAAAAAAAGAGTATTTTGCGATAGTTGGTCTTTGTTTGTTTTTTTAATATAGTACAAATATAACTATAAATTTTATATGTACTACTTATTTATCAAATTTATTTAAGTTTAGAGATGAATTTTTAAATTGAATAATAAATAATTCAAATGTAAATAGCAAGGAAAACAACCTTTGCAGGATGTAGTTTTCACTATTTTTATACGTAATTTATAACGTACGTAATTTATTCAATGGTTCGACCAGAATCGCCTGACGGTTAATGTTGGCAAGACGAAGTGCATGGCGGTGTCACTGCGAGCTGCTGGGGATCCTGTAGACCAGTGGCTCAAATTGCATACGTGTGGCGGGCTCCCGGGTTGCAGCTGTGAAATTCTTCAAAAAGTGGAAAAGTTCAAATATCTGGGTGTTGTTTTTGATAACAGACTCTCATGGTCTGAACACATCAAGTACATAAATAGCAAGCTGCGGAAATGCATTTATATGTTTAGGCAATTGAATCGGGTGTTAGATTTAAACCAACTCAAAACTGTTTACTATGCTTATGTGCAATCTATTCTACTATACGGCATTATTGTCTGGGGGGGTTGTAATTCTGTATCCATTCGGCCGTTGGAAATCACGCAAAAATCTATAATGAAAGCAGCTTTAAATAAACCTATTCAATATTCTACGGATGATATTTTTAACGAATTTTCAGTGTTAGATATTAGACAGCTGTTTATCAAGTCTTTGCTCTCTTTCTGTTTCAAAAGAAATTTTTGCATGCTAGATAGATCCGATCATACGCACAACACGCGGTACAGGACGCGTGTTGGAACAGTAAATCCTAGAATCTCGAAATCCGTCAACGCAACCAATTCTCTCTATATAACACATATACTCTACCAAAATATTCCAAATGAAATTCGCAATCTTCGTCAATGTAGTTTTAACTCGTTTAAGAAAAAAATTGTCAATTGGTTAGTTGCGATCGGAAGAGCTGCCGCTGCCGCCATGATTACTTCAGTCTATGCTGGCTGAGCTGGATCGTGGTTCTGGCCGGTCAGGTATTCTTTCTCTCTCCAAGTGTTTTATGTCTAACTTTATCACACTCCTTGCTTCCACTCAGTAGAAATTTAATGTAAATTGTTTTATTTTTTAGTTCTAGTTAAGTGTACAGTATTATTCTTCTATACTCCAAAAAAAGGTAAATATCAAGCAACTTTTCTGTTCTAAGCAATTTTTGTACTGTTTTTTTTCTTAGTTATAGGCCTACATATAAGTCTTATACAAAATGAAAGTGATTGGTGTTTTTTAGTGAGGGACTGAAACTTTGAACTCGGTCCCCGCGCACAGGTTTTTAGCCTATGCGGGGGCCCTCAATTGTATATTTTTTTGTATTCCTCTGTTTTTATGTATTTAATTTTGAGAATAAACCATTATTATTATTATTATTATACAATATCTTACATTTTGTAAAATACCAACTAACTATTAGATCTGAGTGTTTTTACTATATGTTTCAATAACTATGTAATGAAATTCAATTCATTTCTCTTAAGCAAGATGTTTGAAATAAAAAATATTAATAAAATGAAATAATAAATAAAAATGAAATTGTAAGCTAGTCTTATTGAAAGTTTTATAATTCTCGAAATGTTTATTCAAATTGATTATGGCCTATGTGCATAATTTAGCACTGACGCTTTGTTTTTACTGCGTGAATGAATTTATTAAAGTTTATCATATTGAGAAATCAAGATGTTTTTATTTACTTGATAAAGTAGCAGAGCGTGAAGAACAGAAGCGGAAACGGGTATGAACCTAATGGTACGAAGAATCCTCAATATAAACAACCAGAGTCGCTCGCAACGCGAATGCCAATAACACGGCAATATGTGCTGCCAGATCCTTTTACAAATACTATATCTAAATACTTGTTCTTGGGTATTATGCCGTTTGGATTTTTTTTTATATGTATAGCTTACTTTATTTTTACTTGGAAAATATATTTTTATTACAATATTAATCCTTTTTAAGAACCTTTCCGTTGACGCGGCTGTTTATTTTTTCAGAATGTTTGTTTATATGTGATTAGAAAAATTCACCGTTTAAAAAATGTTATTTTAATATTATCTTTCACAAGAAATTTACGTTCGCTATGTTTTAACCTCGTGGCAGTATAGGCTGATGATGCCCCTCGGAAATAGGTGCGAAACAATTGTTTGCACAGGAAGAAAAAAAAGAAACCCTCTCATCCTCTAAAGATTTCTGGTTGAAGGGAAATGTGTGGTCGAATGGTGTATGGACGTTTGTAAAGTTCACCTTCACCTTCGTTCATGTAAAATATTTTGAATACATAATAATATGTATAGTTATTTTCAATGGTTTTCTTCAGCAATAATGAAATTCTTTTTAATTACTCCACTTCATGTGACTTACGTAACCAAAGGCTAAATAGAGTTAAAACTACGTTGGACTAAACAGAGCTTCAAAATTGGAGTTCAAAGTTCAAAATTGGAACGGATAACCGATTGTGAACTCTAAAATAACGTGCCGATAATATTAAATATCTACAAAATGCCTCTGGCATGAGTAAATAAAACTCTTTAGAGATCCCAGAAGTTATACAAATTTTATAACATACGATTGCTAACGCAAACCATGATATCGTGACCATTACAAACAAATATTCGAAACATATAATCTTATGTTTTCTTCATTATTTCTATTTCAATCAAAACAATTAGTATATTAGTGATATCTGTGTCTGATAACTGAACTGAATATTAAAAAATGAAGAAGAAGAAGTTCCCACTGGATTGTTTTACTTAGATAAGCGGCCCGTGGGGTAACAGGTTATCAGAAGATAGGGCGAAAGACCTTCGCTCTAGTTTTTCAGGATTTTTCTGTTATTTATTTAAATGTATGTTGAAAGAATGTTTTACATTTATAGAATTGGAAGACATAAAAAGATAAATTTTGTATGTTTATATTTGTAAATTTGTAAAAATGTTTTATATTAAAAACATAAATTGACATAATGTGTAAAGAAAAGTTATATATATATATATATATATATATATATATATATATATGCTAAGAAAACAACTAAGTCCTTAGCTATATAGTGTAAAGTAGGAATTATCTGAAATCATAAAATCAAAAGTGTAAAGAATAAATTTCTTTATTAAAAAAAGAAACAAAAACTACAAATAATCATATTTAAATAGCTTACATCTAAAGGAAGGCATCAAATTTTGTATGTATTTGTCCAATTTTGTTATTAAGTTCTCTTTCTTGATAGGTATAAAAATTAAAGTTGAATACTGATCGATGTTCCGTCTACTTATAATACACGAAAAGGTGGTTGACTGTCTCAGGAGGAGGATTTAGCCATATTCAATTGAGCCTGAATTCTCATAAACATTTTCCAAACATGTGTAGTGTACCTTAACCGAAGTAATTATTTTCACTATATTTAATTTTAAGTTAAGTTCTTATTTAGTTAAAATCTTTTATGTCAATGGCCTATGTAGCTTTGTAAAACGTATTTTATCGCAGTGAAGCGGTTTTTTATTCAATTTGATTTTTGATATTAAAAAAACGAATGGGAAATACAGGTTTCTTAAACGTTTGTTTAGAAGATGGACACAAAAACTCAAGAGGAAATCTTAGATAAATAAATATTATGTCAAAGTGACCGGGCGGCGGCGGCGATCCGTATCCCCTTCAACACTTTGGCTGTTGTTCTCGATA
>JAQYXR010000636.1:0-68570 GCA_030545055.2 Neoaliturus tenellus
AAAGGATATCTAACCTAAATTACTCTGAAATACCCTTCTATTATGAACTAAACCTCTGTAGGAATCCAATTGTTTTGTCTAATAATTTAAGTTTAATTCTTTAACCTTTTATATCTTGTGTTAGACCAACAAACCTTTATAGCTAATAATTAATTATTCAGTGCCAGGAATAGCATTTGTAATCTTGGATCGGGACCTTAAAATAGGCCCTACACTCCAAAATTTATTTTTATAGGTACAACTTCCCAATCTCCTCAAGACAGTCTCTTGTCTGTTTTAAACTGATTGTCAGACCAATTTACTTGTAAATTTCAATGACTGAAAAACTGTTTAGGCTACATAATAACTTATCTTTGGCTAAGATGGGCCAAAAGTTTGTCATTGGGATCGGGCTCATCACTGTTTATTTATGTTTGTAATCTATGTTTATTTAGGTATCCATCCAATTTTATCATGTGATAAGATGAAACATATTAGCTATGTGAAAATAGCCAACCGGTGAATTTGAAAGAATGGTTTTTATTTCCTATGGAGTTAAAAATGTAAAATCCAATAATATGGTCCCGGGCTTAGGTCTTTGCATGACAATTACCGTAGTAGCAGATTCCCTTAAACTATAGGAAAATCCACCAAAATGAAGAAATTTAATCTAGGCCTACTCTTTTATCTCACATTAGGCCTACAGTAATGTTGAATGAAGTTCGACCTACATACTAGCCTATAACATGTCTATCAACCCTAACTCTGAATCGACTGCACAGTCTCTTAACTGGGATACCATACTATCGAATGAAAGTATCGGTCGATCCAATCGATATCAACTATTGATTCAATTTAACTTAACTTAAATAACAAAGACAATAACTAATTGTACTGACAACTGAAATTTTTACAAAATAACATAATATACCGGTAGGCTATAAATAGGCTATGTTAAAAAAAAAAACAAAAAAAAAAACAGGTCTACTCGATCACATTCTTTTTAACTTTCCTGGGCATGAATACCATATTCTGGGATTTAAGTATCTCTATTCCTGGGAATGAATAGAGATAAGTTTAGGTTATGACAGTTGGATTTGTCAAGCCAAATTTTGTATTTGACATTAGTTGTCTATCTGACACGATATACCGTAGATCAGATCGATTGATTTTTTTATTCTAGCCTATAGTATGGGAGTCCAGTTAAGAAACTGCACCCGTCAGCGGGTACCCTAATTCCCTAAACATTTCCCTATTTAGGAAATATTCTACCCAATTGTGGTTGAAGGCATGGTTGGACCTAATCCTGAAACCATGTTACTTTTTTTATTTTGATGTACCTACAAGCCTAAAACAATATTATTCAATATCTACAGTGTCTACCCCTCTCTTAACCAGCCCTCGGGACCGGGCCTACGGTCGGATGACTTAACCTAAAAGGTCAATTAAAGCGGGCGACTATATAAACATGTAAAATATGTAGAAATAGGCCTAATTATACTATGGTATTAGAGGCCTATGTAATAAAACAATAAATCCTAAAACCCATTCAGCCATTTATCAAAATAGGCTGTGCTCATGTGCTAACCAAGCAAAAAATAATTGACTTTAAGTGATGTTCTGTTTAAGTTCTGTGAGTTCCCGTGTGGGTGTAATAAATTTTAGTAAAGCGATAAAGGTACATTAGCCTGACATATATGTGTTCTATGACACCCACACTCCTTAGTCCATATTTTTAGGCAAATATACAGTAAATTAACTGAAGGGTGAGTGTGAAAGATGAGATATAGAGCTTTGTTTACCGACAAAGACCATGTGATTCATTTGTCATTAATTTTAAAAAAAAGGCTCCTGGTTCAAATTTTTAAATCTTCTAAAAAACTTAAAACTGGTTAACGTGGTCGCAAATGCCTGAGGCCGGTTCTGAGGCTTACGGGTAGGGTTACACTACCAGATATTTTCTAAGCCAACCCACGGCCCTTTTGCGATACAGTGTACTGATGTCTCCAACCCTTCTCCCCCTCGCCAATGCCTATGGGAAATAATAATAAGAGATAAACTTATGTGTTTTAGAGTTACAATATAAAATGTCGACACATTTAACTTACACAGTATGTAAACGAGGCAGTGTAAATAGCCATACCGATTTACATTGAGTTTAACACAATAACAAAATGTTCAATCCGAATTCCCTTAAAATTGCTTCATTTTAGGCCTACTGAAAAAAAAACATTTTTCAAATTTCCTATAGAAAGGGAAACTATCTTGAATCGCCTAGGCCTATTCCTCAATTATAGTCTTATTTCAATTGTTTGGAGCATAAAAATTATAAGAAAGGCATAAAATCTTATTACCGTAATAGAAATCTTATCGTTCATAGAAACACTTTATAGTTATTACCATAGCAAAAACACAGGCAACTGATTATCTGTTGCCTACAGATAAACTGTTTGCAAACCACTGCAAGTTTGCATACTTTTTGGTTTCATTACCGGTATTGAATTCACCTCATCGCTCACCAGAAAAAAATCAAATGTAGACTCCCTCTTAACCGGCCACCTCGGGACCAGACCGCAGCCGGATAATGAATTGGCCGATTAAACTGATGTGGACCTACATTTAAAAACGCCAACCTACAATTTAATTATGGCCTAAATGCAATTATACTTGAAAAAACTCTAAAAATGTTTCCGAGTAGCCTATAATTTATATAGCTAACCTCTGACACCCATGATATCCACATTAAACGAAACTAATAATCACAGTTTCTTAATTATTAAGAAAAGATTAACAGTTTTTTAATTATTGTCTACTGGATTGCAGGTCCAAGCGCATTCACTTCCGTCCAGGATTAAATATGTTTGAGAATGTCAGTACGGTATAGTGTTGAGTTGAATTACAGATAAGAAAACAACGTTTCCGGCAAAACACAGCCCGTTAAAGCGATGTCGAGATAAATGATGGTTTGTAAAACCCATCATTTAGTTTGTGTCTTTACTGGGTACCGTACTGATTAACCTATATTTGCTTGTAACACCTCCAAGGCAGCAAACCTTCACAGTGCTTATTGAGAATATATAATATACTAAAATTCATTTTGCAGCAAACATGTTGTGACAATATTATTTGTTTTAACTAACACTTGTAAAAATCTACAACTATTATGACTAGATAACCTAAACCAGATTGTTTATTAAAAGCATATTTTTCATTCTTTTAAGGCTGTGTTCGAGATGGGAACCCAATTTGACATCAGGATCATCTCATCAGGAACCACATCAAAGGACCTCAAAGTCTGACTTGCGCTGATTCTCTTCTAAAATTAGAAGGTACGGTAATGTTTTATTTGGGTGTGGTTAATTTTTATAATAAATTATGAGAGAATACTACTAAATCCCATTCTAAATCATAGAATATTTTGTACATCTGTAGTGGGCCTCTTAATCCGTACCCAAGGCTAATTTTTAAAGGTTAATTTGTCATAAATTAACTCACACACTGTACCGCACAGTACTCAGTACTTTTTAGGCTAATAATTTAAGCTTAGGCAAATGGGAACTGAGTGAATAAAACATAAATACATATAGAGCAAAATCAGTGTAGCACAAACCAGTTTAATGCCCAGAAAACTCTTAAGGATGAGCTTGTCCCATTTCTTTTGGATGTTATTATATTTATTTATCGCACGTCTTATTGTACAAAGAGCTTTCTTTTGACCTACCGCAGGACAAAGACTGGAAATGATTTAACGGGTAAAAATGTGTACGTGTCCTTTAAGTTTTCAATAAAGTAAATGTGATATTATAGTGAAACCATCTCTAGCCTAGGAGGAAAAGTACGATGGTTAATTGAATAGATGGATCAGCTGTTTCCATTACTGTACCCATTTCTATAAAACACTACTACCGGCTAAAGACATTTATTGTTAAAAATAACTGATAAAGAAGGTACCTATTAGCTTTCCAGAGTAGGCGAGTTAAAGTTTAACTGGTTGTGATAGTTGGTTTGTTAAGAGTATCATTTTGGTTAGCTCTTCTTTTTGGAATGTATAGCCTATAATAATATTAAATTAATACTCCAAATATCCAATAAGTTTTATAATTTGTTGGTTACGTAACAAATTATAAAATTGATTGGACATTTGGAGTTTTAATTTAAAACTACTATATGTTAAGAGTATGTTTATAGTATACTGTTGACTCCCTCTAATCCGGACGCCTCGGAATCGGACCATTGTCCGGATAAAAAAATTGTTGAGCAATCCGGCGGTTGTTAACTTATGCAAATTAAAATCTTTAATAGTGTGTATTTACCTAATTCTAAACATATAAAAAGACAATTTTATACCCTAAACATTACGTTGTTTTGCTACCAACTTGATTCAACCTCATTTTGATGACATCGATAAAAACAAAATTGACACCAGACAATAAGAAATAACACAAAAAAGGACCACTAATAAAAACTTCATAGATTTATTTTTTGTTAAGAAAGGGGCTACAGTTTTAGATTCATAAAATCACTACGCAGTTACTCTAACTACAATTTTGCCTAAAAATCAATCTCGTAATAATATAACTCAATTCAAAATTACTAAAACTCAAACAATATACGGTATTAGCCACAATTCGGTATGACTATTCGGAACGAGCGTAATCGTAAGCCGAACTGAGGTTCTTTGTTTACATGTTGACCAAAACAGACACGTTCAATTCTGTCAATTTTGGCCTCAAGAAATCCATTACGCTGATGACTCATTTCCAAGACCTCGTCCGGACCATCCGGCTTCCAGACCATTGGAGTCCAAGCGAGAGGGAGTCGACTATATGTCAATTTTTTTATACTTTTTATATATTTTTTTTATATTTCAGTCTGGTAGATTGAAAATTTTCGCAGCACGTCTGATAGAGTGGTTATTGTGCGCTGGCTAGGCACACCATGTTCTGATATTGGATAATGTAATCAAATTTCAACATGGATGGGACAAGATTATCTTTAAAAGTTTTCCAACCATTAACTTAATACTTTTAATAATTTCTTAATTTATTGGTACCTGTTACATGTAGGCTACACTAGTGATAACGCAGACTTGTCTATCAAAGTATAGTAGAATCCCGCTAATCCAAACTAATCAAGACTGGACCCTTTTAGGTTTTGAAAATTTGCGGAATGGGGAGAGTTAAAAAAGCTTAAGATTTTACTCGTTTACCTTTGCTGTTTACTTCTACCAAGGTGTATGATACCGTGAAACAATGACACGGCTATCAAGGACCTTTGTTGATGGCCGATAAAACATTTGCTCGGTGTTTGTTCATTGAACGCAGTTTCATCACAAGCGACCTCTTATCCAATGTCCAATTGAATTTCAGCCCTATTATTAAAATCTGAGTGAATAAATTATGCCTTTTAGTGTAAAGTCTGTAGCAAAACATTAATTTCATGTTATGCTATTATTTTTAGTTAAATACACTAATAGTTTTTCTTTAGAACACATTTAAAAAGGTCCCTTGTAACTGTAACTTGTTCAATAAACCGCCGGTTAATCCGGCCATTTTTAAAACCGGCATGTGGGCTGGTTCCACGGTCGCCGGATTGAGGGTGTCTGTACTATGAAATTTGACAAAGAAACCTTACGTGTTTATTGTTTGTTTGATACAGCTCTAAGCCAATTAATTGTTAATGTCTAAAGGGAAGTGGGTATTGTTCGGTATCTACTAAAAGTATCTCAGCCAAGTCTCCTTTTAAGTTTAGGGCCTAACAGTTTTGGTTGTAACATAGGCTCATTGCCTTAAAAAATAAAAATTATCAGGCTTTCAAAAATGGTCGCAGCACAGTAGACTGTTGATACTGTACTCCAATATTATTTGGCCTAACACATTCTTTAAACCAACAATGTGTCGTCGGCAAAATATGCTACTGATTTTGTTCATTTGTGTGAAGTATTGCAGTACAGTTTCAAGATTTTAAATTTGTTTCTCTGTTAATTAACTAATGCTTGTATCAAAGTGGTTACCATACTCAACTACCATACAAAAACACGTAGGCCTACTTAAAAAATACTAGTATACGTGTTGCTCGAAATCGAGCAATTTATTTTAATGCAATACAAAAGTTACTTTTTAGCTCTAACTCAGTGACACCCGACCAATCCAATATTGTGAATATCTTTAATCACCAAAACTACACGTATTTACAGCTGATTATTAACATATGTTTAAAATGCTTTATTTAATCCCAATGTTATTTAAATGGGAAACTTTGAGATTTCAATGGTGGATAGCGCCTTTATTTTCAGTCCGATTCTCATCAGTTTTTAGCGGAAACAACTACAGACCAAGCCCGATCCAATGACACCAAAAACTTGAAAATCGGTTGAAAATTGTAGGAGGAGTTGTCAAGACAAAAAAAACCCTTAGCGTATTAAATAAGTATAGATGTTATAGAGGGTGAGTTTCTTAAAGTGATCCAATAGCTAACTTTTTTATTCTATATCTGACAGTATACTTCTTATGGGGGACCCCCTTTACTTTTTTATTTTGCTTTCAGGTATGTATTTCACTTTTCAAAATTTTCCGCCACTTTTCCAATATGGCAGCGAACTTTAAAATTTCTTATGGAACACTCTACATTTTATGGTGTTTTTGAAATTTTCATGTGATTTTAAGACTTCTTTATTCTTTGACATTTTTTTCTAAACCTAACAGTTAGGGAGCCAAGAGGCAATTAAAGTTCATTTTTAATTCCATAAGAATAACATGTGGCAAACTTTATCTGCCCATATCTCTGAAACCATTGACAAAAATAAAAAAATACTCAAGAATAAAAATGTCTTAAATTGATGTTTTTAGAACATTTCACTCATAAAAATTATCATTAACGCATAAATTAACTTCTTTCCAATATGGCGGTGGAAAAATAAAATTTTTAAAATTATTTTCGTTATTTTGAAAAATATGTTTTTAAAACATCAGTTATAGACATTTTTATTCTTGAGTTTTTTTTTTATCAATGGTTTTGAGATATGGGCATATAAAAGTTTGTCCCATGTTATTCTTACGGAAGTAAAAGTGAACTTTAATTACCTCTAGCTCCCTAACCGTTAGGTTTATAGAAAAATTACAAGGAATAAAAAATTCTTAGAATCACATGAAAATTTCAAAAACACCATAAAATGTTTGGTGTTCTATAAGAAGTTTTAAAATTGGCTGCCATATTGGAAAAATTGAGGGAAATTTTGAAAAGTGAAATACATACCTGAAAGCAAAATAAAAAAGTAAAGGGGGTCCCCCATAAGAAGTATACTGCCAGATAAAGAATAAAAAAGTTAGCTATTGGATTACTTTAAGAAACTCACCCTGTATATGGTATATATACACTGTATATTTTTGTGCGCTAAGTTTTGATTTGGTTAAGTAGACTACATGTGTTATTGTTATTTTAGGGACATTTGTAAACTTTTTCTAAAATTCAACTCATTATTCAAGTAATAAGTAAAAGTTCTCAGCTTTGGGCGGATCTGATGATGACTGTTTTAACATAACACATGGGGATCTTTTCCTGGTAAAATACATAGTTCAATACAGCTTCAAAATATAGCCCACCCGCACTATATAAAACATACACTCCCTCATTGACAAAGCTGCTGTAGAACA
This sequence comes from Neoaliturus tenellus, assembly GCA_030545055.2. Taxonomy (NCBI): domain Eukaryota; kingdom Metazoa; phylum Arthropoda; class Insecta; order Hemiptera; family Cicadellidae; genus Neoaliturus; species Neoaliturus tenellus. Next base: position 7,632 of record JAQYXR010000636.1, read on the forward strand.
TTTTGTTAGTTTTAAATATAACTATCGGCCTATTAATTTAATCATATCCTGGGCAGCACCTCATTGATAAAATTGTAACCCTAACAAGATAAAAATTTAGAATTTTAAGTTACGAACTTATCGTTATAGTTTATGTTGTATAGGCTAGTACACCTATTTCATGTACGCCTATGTTTTATGGTCTTTTATTCTCTGTGAATTCAATAAAAGATTTAAAGTCTTAGATTTTTAAATACCTCTTTTAAGTTGGACTGAGCAAATTAACCTCATCTCTAAAATAATTGTTAAACAATTTGTTTTTTAATTTCTTTCCCTCGCTTTTAACTCACTGTTTGAAAGGTTTGTTTCCAGTTGTTAATGATTTTCTTTTCTTTTTGTTTCAGATTTGGGTTGCTGATCTTCTAGCATGAATCACTCATTTAGGAAACGGGAAACTTCTTTTGACATTGTACATGTTATTTGTGGGTTGCAGTGTAAATCTTATATCTGTTAAATTAATATGTTATCTTTAATATATTAAGATTCAACTTTATTGGCTTTTAATTAAAATCCTTTGTTGTATATTTATTTAATTTTTTAATTATAATTGAGTTTAATGATTATTATTAATGATTAAATTATAGATGAAAATACATCCAGCAAAATTTATACCTAATTAAATAAATTCATTTTAACATACAAAAATTGAAGTAGTACGGTAAACATTTTGTTACATATTATTGAAAATTAATTTACATTAAGAAAAACTTATCAAATACCTAGTTTAATGATATATATGTAGCCTATTGACTTTTTATGATGTACTCAATTTAATGTTACAGTAACACCTTAAATAATTATAATTGGGAGAACATTTCTTTATTGGGTGATTTCATATCTTGAGTACATCTCAAAGTGGCTCCAAAAAGAAATCTGTGATATTTTAAACATATCCAGGATATCTATTGTATGTCACAGTAATCTTCAAGGCATATAAATGAATACATCTTCTAGTACAAAATAGATTGACATCTTAATTACATCTCAAAGAGACATCGACAAGACTTCTTTAACATTATCAATGTGTTCAAGATATACAGTAGATGTCAATACATTAAAAAGGAGGCTTTAAAACAGTTAAAAGAGGGATACCATTATACCTTATGGTCAAATTTATAGTCGTAGACGGCTAAAGTATGTCTTGAAAATGTCCTCTAAGACGGAATCTAGACTTCCTCTAGACCGATTAAGTGTACGAAAAGTTTGGTCAAATAAACGTTTAATTTACCGGTTTAGGAGTCTCGCGAGTCGTTTTGAAGACGTTTACCAAGTCGGAGCAAGACTTTTTTTAACTATCTTGAAGAGGTTAGTGTGCTGTATGGGTACAATTAGCCGAGAATAATTTATATGCATGATATGGAAATATCATTCATCACTAGTGTTCATCGTGGCTTTGTTGGATTCTCTTTTTTAAAATTTCATGTATTTTCAATGTTTTATAAATTACCAGCAATGTGATATTATGCTGTCAAACGTAATAAAATTTTTCATGAAATTCTATGCTGTAGTATCAGTTAATATTAGGGGCCGTCCATAAATTACGTCATCGCTTTTTGGCCATTTTTGGACCCCCCCCCCTCCCTAAAATCATCCTACGATCATAATTTGTCTGACCCCCCCCCTCTTGGAAAAATGACGTCATTTTTAACAAACCTCCGTTCTAAGTAAAAATAATGCTTTTTAAACGTCAAATCTAATCTAATCTAATCTAAATTTACCTCCAGAAATAAGGCCAAAATGACTTTCTCAATGGAAAAATAAACTATAAAACAACGCCTTAAAATATTCTAATGTATTTTATAGATAATTATTGTATAATAGTTGAGTTGAGTTAGAATTTATCATTGTTTTACTGTTAAAATTTTATATAAAACAACATATTTAAAATGACGTCATATCAAAGCCCACCCCCCCCTTGCACATCACCTTACCGTCATTTTCAATCTGGACCCTCCCCCCCTATTTTCAGATGACGTAATATGTGGACGACCCCTTATACAACACGAGTTTGCCTATTGCGACATATAAACACGATAGAAACGTGATTCCTAGAACTCCCTTGATTCCCACTTGATCGTTTACCCAGATTTTATACTCCACCCTACGTTACTGCATCAATCGATAAAATTATAATCAATAGTTTGTCTAATGCCATACATAAACATCGTTGAAAACGTGATCTCGAGACTTAACTAGATTTCCCTTGGTCGTTCACCCCGCGTTCCACATACGGACCCAGCTTGGCACACAACCCTCAGTCGTAACTTTAACAACCATTACGGATAAGGGAGGACTAAAAAGGTTAAACAAGTTCCTCTTTTTTCATTTAATTTCCTTCTTATATATCAGAACCATATAATTTTACAACTATATTATTTCCAATCGTTTCAATATTCTCTCTTAGTATAAAAATGTATACAGGAGCAAGGACTTAAAAAATTCCTACACAATATAATAAAAACATTTAAAATATGGAAAGTACATAGAAACAATGTTAATGAGGGTGAAACAATTGTATTAAAAGCAAGTTTTATGATATTCTTAATAATGTATGTCCAATCATTTTATGCCCTAATACAACTTAATGTTTAAACAGTTAAATTAGAAACAGCGTACAACAGATTCAAATAAACACATTATAAAAAAACTTAATTTTAATTGTAATTTAATAGGAATTAAATATATAGATGATAAAAACGAATCATTATTACACCCATTTAAAATCCAGGAGAACACAATTCTTTGGATTTATTGGGGTAGAGTAGTATATGCATGCGTAGGTTTAATTTGTATTCCTTACCCTAAGGAATACAAATTAAAGGTAAGAATTTTTTAACAAGTAGTAGTGTAGTTTATTAGTAAATATATTATTCGAGTATAACCACAGATGGAACAAAGTAGTGTCAGAATGAAATAGAGCGTAGTAATTGTTGGTGGTGACATGGATTTGACTGCGAGTTACAAAGTGACAATGTAAAAGCCAAATAAAAAACACAGCAACCAGTTTATAAACCACGTGTATTGGGTTGTATTTTTAGCAGTTTTGGCCAATACTACGTCTATTAAATTAAAAACAAAATAATAATAACAATTGGTCTATTTTGTTTAAATGCTTCTCTTGGTTTTTGTTGTTGAGGCTCAGGACCACTGAATTTCAGAAATAAATATAAGGTTAAATTACCTCAATTCCGTCATGGGTAAAATTGGTATCCTTTATGGCTACCACGTGGTTTCGGAACTTCAAAGTTCCATCAACGGGCCTACAAGAACGTTTTCTTCCATGTAGAAGTCGTCATAGTTTAAAATGTTACACAAATACACAACACGATACACGATATACGGACACGCACACATACATTTAATTTGGCCAAAAACAATATTAACGAACGACACGGCACGGGCGATGTACTTGTCATGACTGAGGCTCCAGGTGACCTTGGCCCTACCCGTTATCAGTGACGTGTCGGTTGTTTCCTTGTCGTTCTTTAATTCTAGATAACTTGATTGCTGCGTCGTATATTAAATTTGACTTAAAAGATTTTTGTTCGTTTTTTTTGTTTATAAACGAACAAAAATCTTTTAAGTCAAATTTAATATACGACGCAGCAATCAAGTTATCTAGGATTAAAGAACGACAAGGAAACAACCGACACGTCACTGATAACGGGTAGGGCCAAGGTCACCTGGAGCCTCAGTCATGACAAGTACATCGCCCGTGCCGTGTCGTTCGTTAATATTGTTTTTGGCCAAATTAAATGTATGTGTGCGTGTCCGTATATCGTGTATCGTGTTGTGTATTTGTGTAACATTTTAAACTATGACGACTTCTACATGGAAGAAAACGTTCTTGTAGGCCCGTTGATGGAACTTTGAAGTTCCGAAACCACGTGGTAGCCATAAAGGATACCAATTTGGACCCATGACGGAATTGAGGTAATTTAACCTTATATTTATTTCTCTTGGTTGATGGATTTTATTATAATTCATTGTGAAGTTATTTTTAACATAATTAAATTTGAAGTCCCTATCTTTTCTTTAGTATACATTAATTTTCAATACACGGCATGACTACTCAATGTTTTACAGATTTAGCAATACAAAATACGACATTACCGAAAATTGGATAAAGTAAATAAGCAGGTCTAAATAAATTAATACAGATCGAAGCCAACCTTTCATGTCGTTCCAAAATATAAATCACCCCCTGTTGTCGGAAACAAAACAATAAATGTTTGATTTGTATTAGAACTAGTTGAATGTTTCATTCTATACTCTCCGGTACTATTGGAATACATCCATACAAAACACCCTACGGACCTCAAAGTTCTATTTGGCTCAGTTGTTTTGAAAATATGTTGTTCAAAGAGTTATATTTGAGGGAACAATTGGGTTTATTGTGTTGAAGTAAAACTTTATAAATTAAATAAAACGTAAAGCCTATTTAGAACTATTAATAAAGAAAAATATATATTAATTAAACAAAAATACAATATTGTTTATTTTATGTTGATATACAAAACCAAAAACATAAATAAATAATAAAATTTTAAATATTGAGAGTACATTTATAATTAGGTGAACTGAGAACAAATAAGTGGGTGGAAATTTCACATTGAAAAGTAAATTCCGTAACCTTAACCCGAGAGACCTTAAATTTTTAAACTTTTATTTTATTTTAGTATGACAATAAATGTTTTACAAATTGTTTATAACAATCCATGATACAAAAATAACAATAGTACAGAAAATACAAATCAAATTTTGGAAAAACGTCGTTTGAAAATTAATATATACTGAAGAAAAGATAGAAACTTTAAATTTAATTATGTTAAAAATAACTTCACAATGAATTATAATACAATTCACCAACAAAGAGAAGCATTTAAACGAAATAAACCGACTGAAAATTAGAAGAGGGCTTAAATAACACACCTAACCTACTTTCGGATATTACAGCATCTAAACTATCTTCTCTGTAAACAATATTACAGTTCAATATTCCCACCACAGAAAAAATTACAAAAAATAATTCTGACTCTCTGAGCGAAAAAACTATAGGAATAATTTAACTAGCGCTTTTAAAACATTTTAGTAGTGCCATTTTAATGAAGATTGCCTCGATAGTAGTGCTTTGAAACAATAAATGTTTAAATAAATCACTTTATTAGGACTGCCTCATTGTTTTTACGAAATACAACAAATTATAATAATAGCGTTCCCCACAAAATAACCAAATATGTTAAACACATTGCTACTAGGGTGGTTCTTTAGGCTGGTTATTATAGACGTCTAAAATACCAAAAACATCCTTCTCCCTAAAACATTCCTTAAATTGTTTTCAAAAATCTTTTACGAGCTATGACATTTAAGTTTTATAGTGTTAAAAATTTATTGTATGGATCATGGACAACCAAACAACCCCATGAAATATATACACTGGGTACCAAATAGCATTGCTGGCCCCAAAGAAAAAAAATCAACGGTGACCAGGCTTTCAAGCTTTGTGATTGATTGATAACAGTACATTTGTTTCATAAATTTATACAAAAACATTAAACATGTCTTAAGGACAAAACTCAAAATGAAATTGCTTTGTAAACCAAAAGTTTAAATAAATAAAAAAAAACAATAAATTGCGAGCAATGTATTTATTTATAGGTTAATTTATAGGTTATTTATAGGGTCAGTAGTGTCTTTTGGTTACTCCTGGCCCAGTTCAAGGTCAGCGGTTGGGAGTGGCAGGTGTGGGGTTGGAAGTGTGGGGTGGGGGTGACAGTGATGGATGGGTTTGGGAAGTGGGTCAAGGTCATCCGGAGGGGTTTTTAAAAAAGTGGGAGCCGCAGGGGCTCGGTGGGGTTTGGGAGGGTGGCGGCGCCGGGCCGCGGGAGGTTTTTGTTTATTTTTAAAATTAAATCAAAGTCGTGTTCTTGTGCAGAGAGGTGTTGAAATATTGTCCAACGGTGAGGGAGTGGTAGACGCCGAAGGCGGTGGCGAAGAGAAGGTAGATGCACAACATGCACAGTACGCATTTGAACAGTTGCAGCAGGCGAACCATCCCTTGTTGATTTTCCGTTTCCAATTGCAGCCTGTTGATCTCTAGTTTGAGTCTGTCCTCTTCCAATTGTGTTTTAAGTGAAAAATCATCCATCATGTTTGTGTGCTCGTTTTAATTTCTATTTGTGAAACGGGAGCGGTGTTGACGGTCGGAAAGTTGGCGATGAAATGAGAAACGAAGATGAGGACAGGGCATATTTACTGGAAAGTGGTGGGGGGTTAAGAAAAACAGTTGTGTGTCCGATCAAACGTCATCGTCAGCTGTTGGTGTAGGTTTGGAGGATGCAGGAGTGAGTTCTAGCAAACCATCTTCATCTTCACTCTTAACCCTATCGCATGTTGGACAACCGTAAACAAGTTCCAAATTCATAGTGATGCAGTGGAATTTGTCTATAATATCTTCTAAAGTTTCCATTAAATCTTTTAAATAATGTCTTCTTCTAATTATAAAAGTAGATTTCATATGTGGTAGCGGATCGTTGTTCATCGTACGGGAGTCGGGAAACAAATGGCGAGCGTCAGTCAGCGGCTCGCTTATATGCGGGCAAGGGCGGTGGAGGGGGAAGTGGAGGGGTGGTGGCGTGGTGGGGGAAGTGGAGGGGTAGTGGCGTGGTGGGGGAAAGGCGATATACCCCCATGCGAACCGTTTGCCAGCGCATTTCGCTGCGAAACGCCATTCGGGTAGGTAGTAGGAGGTGTACTAAGATAAGCATTAGTTGTATTTTTAAGTTAGGAATACTAATAATGTTTGTAAATTAAATATTAAATTTATATTTAACCAGAGCTTGCATTTCTTGTTCCTCGTTGTTTAATTCAATAATTTTAACACCATTAGTTGTCTGTTCCTCTTCCTCTGCACTTTGTGACGATGAAGACGTGGACGTGCCAGAAGAAGATGATGATGAAAATATTTTGGTAGGATTGACATATTGCACTGTGATGTTGATCCATCTTAAAGGATAGTTATCAATAAGTGTGAGTAAGTTTTGGAATAGGGTTTCCATCTCTTCTCTGTCGGTAATTAAATGTTGAAAGGAAATGAATTTATCATCCATGTTGTTGTTGTTGTTGTTGTCAGTGCGAGTAATGAAATAAAAATGAGAAGCGTATCGAATGATCCGTAGAATATATGTTGTAAAAAATAAGTGGTGGGGGTAATCTCAAGGTCAATCAAATGGAGTTTTAAAAAAGGGCTGCAGTCAGTGACTACAGCTATACATTTGAAGCTTCAACGGGTTCAGAAGACCAATCTGATCTATACTTGCACGCACTTATGATGCATGTACAAAAGTCGTCTTTATAATATGCATTGCACTTTCGACAAATGACAAGTCTTTCCGGATGAAACTTGATACACCTCTGGGGACAGCAAGTGTGTAAGTATCGTGATTTATAAATCTTGAAGGTTCGCAATTTCGGTGGTGGTAGTTGCTTTGTTTCGCATCTGCAGTAACAGGATCCGAAGAATTCGCACTTTGTACAGGCTAATCCGTCTACCATCCATCTTCCTAAATCGGTGCATTTCTGTTCACAACAGTAGCGCGGTGTGTCCTCGTTTTTCTTCTCTTCCATGTTGATGCTTCTAAGTGTAGGCAAGAAATGAAGTTGTATAGTGTAGGATAGCGTGTTTTATAGCTTAAGAAAAGTGGTGAGGGTAATCTCAAGGTCATCCAAATGGAGTTTTAAAAAAGATCATCTTACAAGTGTAAGATGTATTTATTTAAGATACTGAGTTTTTATCTTCTTTTTCTTTCTTTACATCTTGTTTGTATTTTTCTTTTTCCTCTTTAGCCATGGCGATGAGATCTTCAGTGGAGAGTGGATGTACTTCAGGAAATTTTAGAATTAATTTTGGTTGGAATCCCTCTTTAGTCAATACTTGAAGATCGGACGTCATTTGTTCTGCACTTTGATAGTCCTTTCCGTAGATTTTTCCATTGAATTCAATCATCATTCTGTACAACATGGTATAAGTAGTTGTTTTCGCTGTGTCAGTTGGAGAGCAAATGATGATTCTGTTAGGTTACACGTTCCTTTTATAGATGCTACAGCGACCACTTGATATTATTTAACATTAGTAATATTTCTGGAACTTAACATTACTTTGAGTAGATGGTGTTGTAGTTGAAGGTTGTGTGGAAACGAATACTTCTTCGTTGCAGAACTTTTGTTTAGGAAACATCCTCATGTTGTTAGCATAAACATCAATATTTAAACGATAACCACCGGCAAGTAACACTCGCAGTTCATTAGTAAAATCGTCAAGTTCTTCAAAAGTTGTGATGGTGGTGGTATCGTATGATGCACACTTAACCTTAAGAGACATGTTGTTATTTGTAATAACTGGAGAGCCAACAGAGATGTGTACAGCACGAAAGGTAGTCGTAGACTGATGAGATCCTCAAGAAAATTACGGCCTTTATATACCCTCGAAACTAGGTCAAGGTCATCCAAACGTGTTTTAAAAAAAAGCAACATATCGATAGTGCAGAAACACTATCGATATGTTGCCTTTTCTTATTTTTTTCATTTTTATTTATTTAAAATCAGTTACACACATGTACAACAGTATATAAAAATTACAGACTAGTTGCTAATAGGCATAACATGAAGTGTAAGTTCAGTAGAGTTGGTTCCGCTAGGACCGTGAGATGCCAAATAGAGTGCGCCGGGGTGAATCAGTCGTAAATCTTCATTCTGCAGCAGTTGAACGAAGCGTTTGGGAAGAAATACTTGAAATTTTGGTTCATCACCAGGTGTGTAGGGTGCTTCACTCAATGTGCAATTGATGGCATCTCCAATTGATGTTTCCATCTTCTTAATAGTGTGAATAATGTAATGTTTTTCTTCCTTCAACTCTGAACATTTCTTTGTCGGTAGTATTGTAGATTTAGAATGTTTGTTGAATTGATCAACAAGTGACTGTAGAAAAGTTTGCGATGCCATTATTTGTCTTCTTACTATTGTTCGTCTTCTTCTTCTTGTGCTTGCGCGTCAGAGGTGTTGACTACTCGGAGGTTAGAGTAATACTCATGCATTGTCATAGTGCCGCTCTCGCTTTTATACCCATCGCTTCCCCCACCACTTTGCTGGAGATAGACATTCAAACGATATGCGTTCTTTAAAGCACATTGAGACTGCCGATGTTTAAAGTTTTTAGATGCAATACAGATGTTAGCAAAGTAGCAATAAAAATCTTTCTCCATTTGCACATTTATCACTTCTTGGTTTGTATATGCTTGTATCCAATTTGCTTTTTCCAATCCTCTTGTAAAAATAGTTTTGAACTCTTTGCAGAAATGATTCATAATGTGTGGCATCATATTGTAGGTTATAAAACCTTCATCCCATGTTAGATTATAAAAATGTTTCATCAACCATTTGTTTGTTACTTTAGCTTTGGTTGTTAATCTGTTGAACGGCAAAGGAGGCATGAATAAAAAGTGATAAACAACAGATGTTATCATATCTAGTACCACTAACTCTTTGATTATAAAATTTCCATCATTACCACGGAATGCCTGAAACTCTATGATACCTCGCTTTACTTCCATTATTTCCGTCTTCTTAGAGAATGAAACTCGTTTATCCATGATGATGTTCAGTAGACAACTGGTGTGTCAATGCAGATTGGCAGCCTTTTATACTCCAACATTCTTCTTCTTCTTACTTACAATATTCTTTGTCTGTTTAATTTGTTGTTGATTGTTGATTGTTGAAACGTGATTCGTTTTCCTTGTTTTCTTGCTTTTCTTCATCTAAATTAAAGTTGGTTTGATTGTGGTGTAACTGTCTCCACATCTCTACTTCATGTGGTATCCTATTGAAGATTGAAGTATCTACTGGACCGTATAGGATTGGAACATATGGTTGTCTATCCAATGCATCAATTAAATAGTCTTTGATAATTGTACTTGAGAATATTAGCTGTTTTAAATATCTTGTTATAGGACCAGTAGCACAAGTTAAAGCGTAAAACTCTTCTTTTGTCAAATGTATTTTTATATTATATTTAGTTAAATCTCTAAATCGAACTAGTTGTTGAGCACGTTGTGTAACAATATCGATTTCAATATTTGATTCGAACAAACCTAGTTTTGTTTTTCTTCCAAACGTATTGTTACTCAAATAGCATTCCAAAAGATGTATATGTTTCATAAAAGATTCCCAAGAAAATTCAGTGAAGGTTACCATTTTAGATCCGTGATTCAAAATAACAGTTGGAGAGTAATCCAATGATTTCATTACTCCAGCAGACACAGTCTTTGTCATATAAGAAGAAATAGGATAAAATATTCGAAGAAATACTTCCGTTAAGATGTTAGCGGGAATGTTATCTTCAATTTTCCTTTTCTTTGTTTCTTTTTCAACTTCCTCTTCTTCTTCTGTCTTCTTATGTTTAAACTTGAGGAACTCTTCCATTTCCTGTTCAACTTGTCTTTCTATATCCAAACTATTGTCAGCCATAAGAGGTGTAGTTTCTTCATTAGCACTTGATGTAGTAGAACTCATCTTGCGGACGATGTTACCCATACGACAATCAAAGATGAAATGAATTTCCAGCTCTTCTTTCTCGATTTTATACTCGCAGATGACCTAGATATTATTGATCTTTTGTAAAAACCTTACAAATCGTGCAGATGTTGTATTAATCCTTCTTAAAGTACATTCTTCACGATTCCTGTCAGCGGTGTGTAAGTAACTATTTTGCCATGTAGAATTAAACAGTATGCTGAAGTTCCATCTGGTATTTTATCTTCAAATTCAATTTCAATTTTTATATCTACACTTGAAGATTTCACAGATTCATTTTGTTTTGAACAATCGATTACGACAATTGGAGCTTTTGAATAAAATTGTTCTGGGGATAAAAGTGGTGTATTCGTCTTACCATAATATGACGATTGAAATCTTGCATACATGTCATATAGAATGGAATAACGTTTCTTGTCAAATGAAACATTTAAACTGTCATATGGAAAGAACTGAGAGTTTAGAAAAACTTTGCAATTCTTTATCTTGCAATGGTCAAATTGACCAGCGTGCGCAGTTATAACATCTTTTCGTTTAGTCTGAAAACCGACTATTATGTACCTTGCCCGTTCTAAATAAGTAGAGGTTTTAACAGTCCATGTTTGTCTTTCTGTTTGAGGCAATATGGGGTATTCATGAAATTCCCAACTTCTAAATGGTATCACAATATCACGGTCAGATTTTAATTTTTTCAATAATAATACTTGATGTTCATCCGCCAATCTGACATGAGGTATTTTCCATACAACTTTATCCAATTGAAGTTGCCATTCCAAATCGGCATCTTTAGTTCCACTTGGCGCTTGTATTACATCCTTATTTGTTGAAGATCTGAGCAGTACCAGTTCTTGCTTTACGTTTATTATTATTCTTTTGTAATCTTCTGCGAATCCCAAAAGCAATCGTAAAGGTACATTAAAATCAAAGTAACCTTTTGAATTAGGAGTAATAGTGTCTTTATCAGGAGTCACCCATCCAGCTGAGATCAAAGAATTCTTTTCATGAGGTGTTATTGAAGTCAATCCTTTTAAAGTTGTTGATATACCAACTTTTTTTGTTGAATCAACTGTTACTCCAGATATCTCATATCTAATTTCATCAAACAGATATGCCATAGGGTTATTTATAAAAGGAACAGTTGAACCAGATTTTCCATCCAATGTTGTTACTCTTCCTTCGATATATAAATAACTTTCACATGGTAATGTGTAGATATCTTGTTGTTGAATGGGAATTCTTATTTCATCATTATTATTTAATTTTGATGAAGTGTAAGGGTTGTGAGTGTGATATTCCTTCTCCCATAGGGTTTCGTCGAATGTCGGTCCTTGTGCTATATCCAGTATATCCATGGTTGGCAAGTTTTAGTCCGATCTTCTGTAGGAAGCGTATGTTGTCCGGTGTTAACTCGTCGAATGTTGAGGAGCTACTGAGCTCCCGACTCTTCCGTTGTGGTTTAAATGATAATCCCATGTTGACTTTATGTTGCCGCTCTGATATGTAACCGTATAGTTATTGTTTCTCCTCTAAAATCAACACTAATGCCGTCTTGATCCAATATGTTCAGTACGATGTCTGAAATGAAACTGGTGTTTAACGGTAGGTATATCAGGTTTTGTGGCTTCTCAACTATTTTAAAACCAGGAGCTACTGTCGGGTAAAATGTGTGTAATATATGTTGATTTACTCCATCTCTATATGATCCGTGTATAATATTACACGTTACATCAATACTGTTCACCTTTAATATTGTTACTGTTGTATCGCCAGTATAATCATTTCCAGGAGCTAAAATTCCTTTCTTCTTTGAAAATCCGAGCAAATTGCCAATTGAGTGGTCTAAGCTAAAATCTATATAATACTTTGAAGTTATTTCTGATTTTAATGTATTATTATTACCTTTTATAGAAATATTTTCTTCTCCAAGTTTCTTTTGTAATACTTGGTTTATATCGTCTATTTCATATGCTCCTGTAGATAATGGAATTATTTTTAATTGTGAATAATTTCCTTTTTCATCTTTACTCTCATAATAATGTAGTAAATTATTTTTTCCTTCTGTAACATAGGGAATTGAATTGTATGTAGTCAAATCCAATAATGCTGCTTCCCATAGTTTGTCCGTAGATAAACGTAATGCTGGGAAAAGTGTACTTTTCAATGTTGACGAATTTCCACTCAGCGACACTGTATACGATGACATCTTAAAGCTGACTGACGCTCTTCGCTAGGAACTCCAAACATAAATGTCCGCATATTTCCGTATTGCTAGGTTGCTCTCTTTTGTAGTTGTAGAATATATTATTGCAGTTCCGAAAATAATGTTGAAGTTCTTTTGGTGGCGGTAAATTTCCAAAACTATCAAAGTAGTAAACATTTTTTCCAAGTTTTTTATAACATACCCAATGAGTACCTGGTCCATAATTAGAGTCTAAATTTACTATTCCAGTTTCATTTTTCCACACTCTATTTGGTAATGTATCTTTCATAAAAACTCCTCTGAAGAATGGTATTTTTAAACATTTCACATATTTTGACAATTGATAGTTTGTTAATGCTTCATTTGGAATTATCAATTTATTCTTCTCATTTAATACACACGGTACGGTCTTAAGTAAAGACCCGATCCGTTTTTTACCATTGACCATATGGATGTTTTCTTGACTTTCCTTTTAGGGTTAGTGTGACGTCTTCTTTTGATGTTCCCGCCTCTTTTTGCAGCTTCTTTTTTTACTAGGTTTTCTCCCGCGTCGTCTTCCACCACCAAACTTAGCTTTCGTCTTCATGGCTGTTGTCACTGCCCAAGCTGCTGCTTTTTCCGCAATACTGGCGTCATTTGATTTAACCCTTTGCCAAGCTTTTTCCGCTAGCGCTCTATCCGCTATTGATCTATTTGTTGAATCTGCAAACTTGGAATACGCTATATCGTGTTCTTTGCAAGCTTGATCTAATTTATTAATTCCAGGATCTCCTCTTGCTAAACGTTTTGCCAACTTAGTTCCGGGTCCACAATATTGATAGCCTCCGGGCAGATGAAATTCGTATGGTAAAGCGTCTATTGCTCGATTTAAAACAGCACCAACAGGAATCCGTCTTAGCAGGGATAACGCAGCTGATGTTATACCACGTCCTTTCTTGCCGCTGTCTTGACGACGACTGAGCGTTGCGGTCTTCATTATGTCGTCTTATATAACCAGCGTGTTTACTCCACGAGCTGCTTTACATAAATGAATAACACATGCACAATTTTTATATTTAAATACTTAATTATTCAAATTAATTATATACTGATTTATAATTCTATTTTTAATCCAAGCTTCTCGTTCATCGGGTTGAATCATCACATGACTCGTTGCACTAGCTATATGATTGTGGGTATCGATAAGTAAATTGCCCACTATTCTTATTAAACAGTCTAAAGTTACAGCATCTTTTGGATGTTGGGGATCGTGTAACTGCATAATACGTTTATCATTACACGTGTAAGCAGTCGAATCACTTTTCGACGTTGTTATGACTTGTCCAATAGTAGCAGCATCATTTAAATCTTCTCCTGGTAAAATATTAATTATTTTCTTCATCTTTGCATCATATTTGGTCCCAAAGTGTTTATCCCAAGTTATTGTTTGTCTCAATGTAACACAATCATCATCTCCATAACCAGGATAAATATCTTTTATTCTTCTATTACGACCATTGTATGTACCTAATGTACCACCACTCGCAATTAATGTTTGCACCATTAGAGGTACATCTGTATCTTTTATACCAAATCTTCCATTTGTTATTGTTTTATGTCCTGCATCCCATTCATCATTATTTCCATGCATTTAATCAAACTTTTCATTTCCATGTATAAATGTATCTCCTCGCTTTAGCACGGCATCTTCATGTTTTACAAAATTCGATGTTCCCCTTTTTAATTCTTTAGATAATTGTTCCATAGTAACAGCGTCTTCTGGTTGAGAACCGAACTTTACGTTTGACAACACTTTCCCATGACAATCGATTTCATCACCATCTTGTAAAATACAGTTGTCCTTGATGTATTTCAGGTTTACAGCATCCCCATCTTCCTTTGGGTATCCAATGTCATTTATTATAAATTTATAAAAAGAAAATCCGCGTTGAGTCTTTTCCGGTATTATAGAATGTAAATATTCTTTATTAACTGAATCTTTATCATTTTTTGGATTTGCCACGTTGGTTATTCTATGATTTCCAGCATCATATGTCTGTCCATCTTTTAAATTATTACCCCATTGTAATTTTAAAGTATTTGAAGGTTCAGATGATAAATACTCTTTAGTAATTGCATCAGAACTGTCAGTTGGTTTACCAACATTAATTATTCTATGTGATTTAACATCGTAAGTATTCTTGTCTAATTTCAATGATGTTGAAGTAGCCTCTTTTACTGTCTTTAAATTCGCTCCATCAGTATCTTCTTCTGGGTCTTTAACAAATTTTAAACGTTTGTTACTCATATCATAGTCACCTTCAGGTGTTTGAGGCAATCCACTTCTTTTTCTGTTTTCTCCTCCTTGTACTCCTAGCCCGGAGTACCGGCCGAACTTGTCGACGCTCATGATTGAGCTGATCCACTGTATGCTCACAGCTCTCTTATATATCCGTGATGATTTATACAACTATTCCACGATTTCGAAGTTCGTCAACTAAAGCCACCCATTCATTATTTAAACCTGTATGACCAGCTTCCATGCCTTCATGTAATAGTCTCATTCTATCAACCAATTTGTTTATATCATTATAGTAAATCACATTTGTATTATATAGGTTTTTCATTAAACCTTTACCAGATGTCGAAGTTTCTCCTTTTTTCTTTTTACCATATTCATCAATAAGTGATAAGTCCATAAGTGATAATGACTTCCTCTTAAGCGGTTTCTTCACAGCTGGTGCAGTTCGTAATGTTGGTAGTTTTTTCAGGGGAAACAATCTTTTTATTACAACCGTATATTTAGTTGCACGTGTTCTATTTATCATTGAATCTTAGGAGTAATTCTTCTTATGAGCATTAGTATTTTGCAAAATTTCTTTAAAAGTATTTAAATCTTGAAGCGTATATCTTATAGGTATATTTTTGAAAATCAGTTCAAATAATCCTTTTGTTCCTTTATATTTATGCTCACCAATAACAATATCATCATCTTCAGTCAAATATACTTTTGAATCTCCTATTTTTAATTCATTTCCATCAATTCTCGCACCATATACATGTGACTTGTGTAATTTTGGGTTATCTTTTATTTCATGTAACATCTTCATGATATACTTTCTTCCAAGAGGTCCTTGTTGCAATATATCACTACTTAATTTTGTTAGATTTGGAATTGATTGTTCTGCTTCAGGTATATGTTGTTCTTGTTCTTCTTCTTTTTCAATATTTATTTCTGGTTCTTCTTGTCTTGTTTCTTCTTCTTTTTGAGAAACTTCACTATCACTTGTGTAAGAATCATCATCTTCTTCCTTTTTCAAACTTTTTACTTCAAATTTAGAAACAGGTAGCAAAACATCTCCTTCATAATGAGGTTTACCAATAGTTTCTGTTATCTGTTTTAAAGGTTCTGTAATAGGCTTAAATGTAGTCTCCAGAAATTCTTCTCTTTCATTCAAACCCATTCTTAATGCTCGATTTTTAAGTCTAATCGAGTCACTCAGTGATTTTATTTCTTTTAATAGTTTTTCTTGGTTCACCATGTTTACGCTGCGAAGACCAATCTATTACTAAACGTATCATCAATCGTTCAATGGATTAATACAAATTTATCCAACCCTATACGATATCTTCCATTTTTTATAGCTTCTTCTTTCATAATAACTAGAAATCCATATTTTTCAGCCCATGCTTTGCCACACATTTCTTTAAATTTATCAAATGACATGTCTGCATTTACATGATCATTATATATGTGCTTTAAATTTGTTTCATCCTGCTTGAAGATAATAAGTAGATTTGCATTATCTCTTATTAGTTGTTTTGGAATTTTACTGTAAGTTTGACCAATATAAATGCTATCAATAATGTAATGTCTCCCCATGGCAAAATAACTTCTAATAGTGTCATGATTTTCACAAGATACATCATCGAATATAAATATAGAAAATGGTTTAGCCTCGTTTGGCTCCATTATAGTTTCACTAGCATTAAACTTGTAGAAATTAACTTCAGGCACACTTGCGAGTACCTTATCCAATAATTGGTATTTGGGTTGTTGCAAAGATTTGGAAAAGATGTAAATGTTGTTGAAACGTAATCCTTTAGGATTTGTTATTAAGTTAAAAACCACATTCGTCTTTCCACAATTTGACGGTCCAGTTATTAAACATCTTATTGTGTTTGGCAGTAGTTCACCATGTTTTCCATGATTTAACTTGTCGTTGTCAACTGTTAATTCATCAATATTATTAATAAAAAATCGATCCTTTTGTTGCACAATCTCCATCTTGTGTAAAGGTTAAACACGTAATGACTTCACAAATTGCTACACCAAGTCTTTTGTAGGGATCCAAGAGTCTTCACTTTTATCAAATCCCAACCAACGTACTTTAACCTTATCCTTTTTTCTTTGTAAAATCTTTTCAACAAGATATACATCGCCGACTGATGATTTTAACAACTCATGTCCGTAGAATCCACCTTCGAGTAATTCACCCTTGTTGTCCTTTAAGATGTAAGTTTCAGGTATTGTTGGTTGCACTTTATAGATTGTAAATACTTCATTAGTCCAGTTTGGCAGATACCTTTTACTAAATACTCCTTTGTACTTACTTATACGAACTTTATCATCAACTTTAAATGTTTTAGGCTGCATTTTTTCATGTTTAGGAGTAGTATTATTCCTAATACGTTTTAATACCATCTTAGCATTACCGCTATTTACTTGGTTAGGCTTCATACCAATGGTTCGATGATACTTGTTGTTATATTCTTTTATAAGTTGCGGTAAGATATCATACCAAACATATGATCCTCGTTTGGAAAATGTTTTATACATTGCTCCTTTTAATGTTCTATTGAATCTTTCTATTATTGAAGCTTTAACTTCAGAATTTGTTGAATAATGATTTATTTTATACTTCTTCATTAAAGCTGCAAAGTCTTTGTTAAAATACTCTTTCCCATCATCAGTTTGTAGATGTTTGATGTTGAATTTATTTCTTTGTATAGCCGTTTCCATAGCTTTTGTAACACTTTTACCAGTCTTGTCCTTTAGCAGTAAGGCATCAGCCACTTTAGTAAAACAGTCTATAATCGCTAAAATGTATTTGAATCCTTTATTCAACTTACCATGTGGTATCATTTCAATGAGATCGGCTTGGAAAAGATCATTCATTCCTTTTATAACTGTACTTCTTCTAGGAAATTTTCTTCTTGATGGCTTATGAAGTTCATTTACAATTTTATTTTTTAAGTCTTCCATCTTTAGTTGTGTCTTCCACATCGCTTGTAAAGGTACTGATCTCTAGAATGGTTTATCCTCTTTTATATACGGTTAGGATATAGGTCAAGGCCATTTTATGTTTGTGTAAAAAAGTGGGAACATGACATTGGGCTTGTCATGTCCCCTCTTCTTTACGAAAGGAAAAAGGAAGAAGGTAAAGGACGAAGAAAAGGTTTACTGATCAATAGGGATTAGGGAATAGTGGCCGAATGGCAATGTGTTGATGTTATTTTCAAGAATGTGGCGTTTATCATCCTTATAACTTAATGCCCACTTTGTTTGCTTTACACTATACAGTATATGGTTGTAGCTTCTGATGGTGTTGAATGTTGCGGTTGTTTCCACATTTTGAAATAAACATCTTTTATAATGTTCAAACTGCACTTTTTTCTTTAGATATGAAGTCTTGATGCCTTTGGCTTTCTTCACCACTTGATGTTCATCCTTTTCACTGATGTACAGTTGGAATGAGTACAGTTTGGACATTAAAGCGACAACTTCTTCCATTGGTACACCATTTGTTTCGTCTTTAAACTTGCCCAACACCTTTTTATTTCTATCGTAGTCATAGTTGGGATGATCTTTAGGATAACCTGAAAAGTCAAAGTCAGTAGTATATACAAAAGTACGTAGATCTTCATACATGTCTTCTGTTCTTATCCAATAAATGAAAGCATCTGTATCCATATATGCTATCCCGATGTTTTCTCTTCCATAAAACTTCACCATCTTGTTGTAGTGAAAGTCATACATGTGGGTTTTAGAAATATCCAAAATAGACATTCCCACATATAGAGGACGATCCATTGTTATTGAGATTTTGTTCATGGTAACAGCTACAAGATTCTCGTTAATAATTACACTCGTTCCAAAGTTTGGTTTTTGTACTAACTTTTGCAACTTCTCCGGATCGCTTACTAATTTTACATCTTTATGTTTTCTTTTGTTTTCCAACGTTTTGCCAAATATTGAATTATTCATTAATTTGAAAAAGTCCTTTTGAAAAGCGGATGTTGCTGCAGTCCTTCTTCTTGTGTTGTTGTCGATGTATGGTTTTAACCAACAAGATTGATTAAATTGTATTGCTCTATTGATTCTTGTTATTTTCAATCCCAGTTCTATTGCTTGCTGTATTGTCCAATAATGAGCTACATATCTCGACTTGTTGGTTAACGTCATCATTAATTTGGGCCATCTACCAGTTGGTGATATTTCCGTCTTTGGCAATAGTGGTAAATCGTAGTGGTGATCATGCAGTTGTTCAGGATATTCGAAGTCGACGTCCAAAATGTATCCAGTATCGCCGTATTTGGGTATGTCCATTATATTGCCGATCGAATCTGGGTTCGCCCACTTGAAATTACCATATGGAAGGGGATTTGACATAGCCCATCCATATAGGTTATTTGCATCAAAATAACCTAAGAATGTTGTTGGTTGTGACGTATCGAAGTTTGGGAGATATTTGTTGTTAGCTTTTACATGTCTAGTTACACTTTGCGTCAATCCTCCACGAACGCCTGACTCTATCATCAAAACCATATCGATATCTGTAATAAGTTCAAGTCTACCCTTTGTTTCTTTCAGCATAGCTTGCCATGCTAGTCCAGGTGATGTATAAGAATGAAGTGGATCCAATCCATATGCTTCAAAACAGGTATCTCTAAATTCTTCCATTATATCACAAAGTAAAGTCACATCTAATTTAACATAAAAGTCGGAATATTCTCCCAATGTTGTCATTCCTAGTTCGTTCCATACTTTACAAGCGTGTTGATAATCTTCTTCACTGATGTCCTCTTCATACAACTTACTCTTGAAGGCTTCTCTTGGCGGAAGTGATGTTTCTTCAAATTTTTCCAAACAATCGATGTAATCATAGGGAAAAACACCTTTGCGGAGAACCAAATCCAATTTATCTTTACTAACAATCTTCATTGTTTCTATTAAATTTTCTTTCTTTAAGTTTTCAGTGAGTTTACTTAAGCTAGATGGCATAAAACGGTAAGAGTCTAAAAAACGTAACTTAATATTTCCAACCGTTTTACTAAAACTAATAAACTTTTCACTAGTTTCCGCTATCACATCGATTTTTCCATCATATCGTCCCAATTCCGGTATGATAAAATGTGCATCATAACCGCTAAGGTTATGCAAAACTACAGGTATAAAGTTGCGAATTTGATAGTTAATATTACATCTGTTACACGCGGCACCTCTATAAAAACCTGTCAGATGGTCATGATCACGTACCTTGTGGTTTTCCAAAGTATATTCATTTTTACATAAATAACAATGGGTTGAATTTTCATACTGAATCTCTTCTTCTTCATCCATCGGTATCATTGGTACAATATCACTATACAATTTTTGTACATTTTCTGCTATCAAATATAAGTGGTCAAGGAAAATTTTAGAAGCATTTTCACCGCGATATATGACAGGTTTCGATGTTAGATCATATTTATTTAAATGATCTTCTGACAGTGTAGATTTAATTAATAAACAAAAACTGTTCGGATCATGCATTTGATACTTAACACTTTTCTTGGCTTCATCATCATTTTCAATAGGAACAAGCGTAGATTCAAAATCCGCATATACAACAATGGGAATACGGTACTGATGAGATATCTTTTCAAATTTTAGCTCGGCCTTATCTGGTGATGGTAACATTATTTTGGCTTCATAATTGTTGTTACACAATCGTTTATGCTCTTCTAACCACTATCTTCCTAATCTTCCTTCTCGTTGAAAATTGAAACATCTTTTGCAAATTACCTTCTTATTTCTATTTTTAGATAATTGATTACTAACAAGAGTTTCAAATTTTTTGATCCAAACATAGTGGGAAACATCACCTCTTGTAAGTAATAGTAAGTCCCTATGATCTGGTAGTTCATTCTTCACCACACGCAATGGGTACACTTTATTCGAACTGTCCAAACCAAAAACATTGACAGATGTTCCAGGGTTTTGTTTTTCAAACTTTGAGATGTCCTTTAAAGCCACTGGGTAAGTCAATCCTTGGAAATTATATTTATATCTGTGTGTTTCATATTCTTGACTGGGTCTATCCGCATGGTGAGGTGGTACAAATTTTGCCGTCATTGCATATCTAAAACATTCCATATCTTCATTTTGAACATTTATGCACGATTAGGTGTCTGAAATTTTCTTTGGGAGCGGAATATAACTGCTACCCCTTAATCCATAGCCGTGTTTATGAACTCTGATATCTATACCCTCAATACTAACCAAACTCCAACCAGATCCTCTTCCTTCATGTTCTTGAAGTTTTGTTAAAATTTCTTCCAAACAATCTTCAACTATTGAATTAATATCTGAACTTGCCATTATGGTCTGGTTTTTTGTCATAAATCCTCTTGGTGACATTTCTCCTTCTACATTAGTAAACATAGCATTTAATAATATGAAAAATTTAATAAAGTTTAGTCTTCTCAATTCTTTTTCCAGTGTTCTACTTACAATTCTTCTTACTTCTTTAAAAAAACTGCTCCAATTCCAATTTTTCATTTTGAATTTTGTGATGCATTACTACTCTACCTTCTAAAGCATATACTTTTAAACTCGGTATTTCATTAGATGGTCC
The DNA here is from genome assembly GCA_030545055.2 of Neoaliturus tenellus. NCBI lineage: Eukaryota > Metazoa > Arthropoda > Insecta > Hemiptera > Cicadellidae > Neoaliturus > Neoaliturus tenellus. The sequence goes on from JAQYXR010000636.1 coordinate 29,337, forward strand.
TGCTAATGGTTCTTCATATTCTTCTTGTTGTTCTTCTTGTTGTTCTTCTTGCTGTTCTTCTTGTTGTTCTTCTTGTTGTTCTTCTTGTTGTTCTTCTCCATATAGTTTTAAATCTTCATATTCGGTTTCTGTTACATCTTCATTATTATTATGGAATAACTCTTTGTGTATTTCTAGTAGAATATTATCATGAAAAGTTTCTAAGCAAATTTCACATTGATACATCTTGTTGATGTTTACTCTTTGAAATTTAGCAGCGAAATGAAATGCTTCTCTACTGCTCCCTTTTTATAGCCTCCCAGTTGTAGTGGGGGGACGGTAAGATTTTTAGTGAGATGTTAAAAATAGTAGGTTAAGACTAAAGCTGAAAAGTAATGATTAAAGCCTATATGTTCTTCCAATTGCAAATACTCCACATATGCCTCCGCCCATAGCCATAACAGATCACTGTTACGCCAATATACACCAAAGGTGGGTCTATCATCAACTAAAATTGGAGATGCTATGTTTACTAATCTTTCATTTTCTATCCATGTCATAACTTCAATTACAAACCTTCCTATAATATCCATTGGAGAATTCGGATCCACAAATATTCTTGTTACAACATTTTCACTTAACAAAGGCTCTTCAATTTCTTCATTGTTTTCTTCATCGTTTTGTACATCGTTTTCTACATCGTTTTCTTCATTGATTTCTTCATCCACCTCCAATACTTCTTCAACTTTTGTACATTTGTTATAAAATATTGGAGCATCTCGGGGGGACATGTTCACTCTAGCTATTATTGGCAATGAATGTCCCAACGCAAACCACGACACTCTTATATAGGCAAGTCAATGAGTGGGGGTTTCTTTTAATAATAAATTTTTATTAAAAAAAATAATTTAATTCTGTCTTTACCACAATATTACTCCTAATTAGAGCTTTCCAATGATGTATCGCTTGCCCTATTCCGGCAAATCATTCTCAAGTTATAAGTAAATTTGTTAGCACTTTGCTGCCGGGGGGGGGCTCGTCAAGTTCAAGGTCAAGGTCAAGGTGAAGGTCAAGACGTTGTGACGTCGGGGGGGGGCTTGTCAAGTTCAAGGTCAAGGTCAAGACGTTACACTTAAGACGTTACACTTAAGACGTTACACTTAAGACGCTACACTTAAGACGCTACACTTAAGACATTGTGACGTCGGGGGGGGGGGGCTCGTCAAGTTCAAGGTCAAGGTCAAGACGTTACACTTAAGACGTTACACTTAAGACGCTACACTTAAGACGCTACACTTAAGACGCTACACTTAAGACGCTACACTTAAGACGCTACACTTAAGACATTTTGACGTCGGGGGGGGGGCTCGCCAAGTTCAAGGTCATGGTCAAGACAATACACTTAAGACGTTGTGACGTCGGGGGGGGGGGGTTATGCATGAATGGATTGAGGTCAAGGTCACCAAAAAATAATAATGATCCAAGGTGATGGAGGCGGCTGTAACCGTCTCCACCACCCTGTGTTCCTCAAACACTTCCCAATCCCAACCCAAAAAGTTACGTCTTGCAAGGGATCCCAATTTTTTTTGCCCCCACGCACTTTGGCGATCCAGTTTGGTGAGCTGTGATACGGGCGGCCAGTCTCGGGCCATTTGGCACTGGGCTTGACCATGTGGTAGTTAGGGACACTGGAACAGCTAGTGCAAGACGCAACTCTAACCTCCCACCCTTAATCTAAAACCCACCCAATCATATTTTTGCCTGACCAAAATTAAAAAAAAAATCAAAAACAATAAAAATATGCGCTACCTACGGCACAACGCGCATGTCCCACCCATATTTAATGAAGTTCAATCGAACTTCTTAAATTTACATTTACATTTTAATTTAATCTACCCAACCTAACAGCTAGCTGTGGAATGTAAAAAAATTATTAGTACACAGATAAACAAACACAGACATAGATACACACACACACACACACACACACACACACACACACACACACACACACACACACACACACACACACACACACACACATACACACAAATACCATAAACCAATACTTAAGATTAAAAACACATTTCTTAAACATAAATAATACCATAAAACACCTTAATGCTAACATCGCAATGCGCAAGTTAAACCTTAAAAAACTAACACATCTTAAGACTGAAACCAAATAACACTTTGCATAAAACCATAGACACACACACACACACACACACACACACACACACACACACACACACACACACACACACACACACACACAACAAATATTAAATAGTAATAGCCTAACAACAAGAGTAACTCAAATATATATCGGCCGCTTATACATTTGAGTTGCCCTCTGAGTCGGGTCGGAGAGTCGCGTCCGAAATTCCGAGCCCGACTGTGGCGGCAATAGTCGTCGGGGTAGTTCTCGGCTCCCAGAGTGGTGGGGGGCCGGGAGGGGTTTCAGGGGCGCGGAACTTTCCAGAAATGTCAGTGGAAAATTCCAAACGGATGTGCTTTGTTACATGTGGGTCGCCTAAAACGCAGGTGGAGCCTTGTATCTCTCAATTTGCATTAGATAGCATCAAATTACATCCGCTGACAAGTACATCCGCAGCTTTCCCCATCGCGTGGCAGCATAATTATCGTCGATTGTTATCCACCCTCTTCCGCCGCTTAATTATACTTCCAACAGAAATAGGCCGCCAAAACACGCAACTTGTTTTTAACATACAATAGACTATTGTTTGGAAATGCATTACTTATGCTCATAATCCTTGGCCTGGTCGGTACTTCTTACACGCTACACCCAAGACGTTGAGACGTCGGCGGGGGGGGGGGCTTCCGGTTTCCGGTCCGGTCGGGGAGGGGGGGGGGGTCATGCATGAGTAACCATCCGCATGTATATAAACGACGGGAAGCTCGCGCGCCTCCCATATAGGGAGCTGACACCCCAACGGTAAACAACCAATCCGTGAGTTCATACCACATAGTACTTTAACACTTTATTTATTTTAACATTTTTATTATTTTTACACTATTTCTTAACACTACATCAGTTATTTTATATATCTTAATTTTATTTTCGCGTCGAGTTTCCATTTTTTTTTTTTTAATTAAAATATGCTAATTAACATCGTGTGCAGGAAACTCACACTGATTAATTGCAGGTTCCATTCTTACACACCTGTTTCCTCCTTAATATGCAAATTACTCTCTTACTTTACAACACTTAAACTCTAACCGCTACTTCTCGGTCATATTAATATAATTAGTGGTACACTACGGGATTTACCTGTGCAATAGTGCACGCTATGTTTCCTGCACGTCTGCAGGTAATACACCTTACAATCATATACTTATTGCTACATTACACAAGACATTTCTTGCACACCTGCACCCATATGGAAAAGTTATATATTTATATATATTTATTATATATTTAATATAGCCTTTTGAATGCTGAAATATATTTAAATTATATTTGTTAAAATATATTAACTTAAAAAGCATTTGAAATACATAATAAATATATATAATGTATATTTCATTTTATATTTATAATATATTTGTTATATACATATAATAATGCATTTTGAAATATATAAATAATGTAGAATTAATATATTTAAAATATATTTTGACAAATATATTTCAACGTTATATTATAATATATTCGAAATGTATAGCATAATATATTTCAAATATAATGCAACATATATTTATGATATATTTATTATATACAAGTAACAATGCATTTTAAAATATATAGATAATGTAAAATTAATATATTTAGACTATATTCCGACGAATATATTTTAAGGTTATATTAAAATGTATTTGAAATATATAGTATAATATATTTCAACTATAATGCAACATATATTTATAATATATTTATTATATACATATAATAATGCATTTTGAAATATTTAGATAATGTAAAATTAATATATTTAGGATATATTCTGACAAATATATTTTAATGTTAAATCAAAATATATTTGAAATATATAGAATAATACATTTAAACTATAATGCAACATATATTTATATTATATTTATTATATAATATAACAATGCATTTTGAAATATATAGATAATATAAAATTATTATATTTAGACTATATTCCGACAGATATATTTTAAGGTTATATTAAAATAAACTTGAAATATACAGCATGATATATCCTATACTCTTATACGAGCAATGTTTGCTTGTTTGCTTGCTTGCTTGCTTGCACAATTATCTCAAAAACGGCTCCGACGATTTCCTTCAAATTTTGGAATATGGGGGTTTTGGCCACCAGAAATCGATTGGAGCTGGTCCCATAGCTGGGAAAAATCCGGTTTTCGCGCTAGAGCCCTTCAAAGATCCCATGTTATCCTTATGGAAATTTTTTAACTGAACAAAAATCAGCTGATAACTGTAGATAAAATAAACCAATGTGTTACATCTTTAACCTGTGGTTTTAGGAAAATCATACCAATGTGCAGCAAACCTTCCGCCTGGCGAGTGAGCGGAGCGAACGAGCTTTGTGTGAGAAACGAAAGTAATAATTTTACCGAGCTTAAGCTCGGTCCCCCTGGTACTTTTAACTATAATGCAACAGCATAGTATTATAGCATGCATTATACATACTGTGCATTATGCTGTATGCATTATATTTATAATGCATACAGTATGTATAATTTGTAATATATTGTAGAATATACATAAAATATATAATATGTATATTTAAAATACATATCTGCTGATGCCTATTTTAAATCATATATACTCTTATACGAGCAATGTTTGCTTGTTTGCTTGCTTGCACAATTATCTCAAAAACGGCTCCGACGATTTCCTTCAAATTTTGGAATATGGGGGTTTTGGCCACCAGAAATCGATTGGAGCTGGTCCCATAGCTGGGAAAAATCCGGTTTTCGCGCTAGAGCCCTTCAAAGATCCCATGTTATCCTTATGGAAATTTTTTAACTGAACAAAAATCAGCTGATAACTGTAGATAAAATAAACCAATGTGTTACATCTTTAACCTGTGGTTTTAGGAAAATCATACCAATGTGCAGCAAACCTTCCGCCTGGCGAGTGAGCGGAGCGAACGAGCTTTGTGTGAGAAACGAAAGTAATAATTTTACCGAGCTTAAGCTCGGTCCCCCTGGTACTTTTAACTATAATGCAACAGCATAGTATTATAGCATGCATTATACATACTGTGCATTATGCTGTATGCATTATATTTATAATGCATACAGTATGTATAATTTGTAATATATTGTAGAATATACATAAAATATATAATATGTATATTTAAAATACATATCTGCTGATGCCTATTTTAAATCATATGTTACTTGACCAAAATGGATATAACTTTAAAATATGTTGAAGATGTTAACTCAGTTATTTGTTGTCAAACCTTAATAAACATAGTATTATTGGTTAGACAGTTTAATTTGTTAATTTGTTTGTTCTTTGTAATATTTTGATTGGTAACATTTCGTTGGTTGTAAAATTTAATTAAAAATGGCCATAATTTTGTAAATACAAATAGCAAAAAAATTCCCTGAAAACTAACATTACTGTGATAAAGTTTAACACCAAATACGAACTAAACACAATGATCCGTTATACTAAAATTAAATGAAAATTATTTAGTGTAAAAACAAAATGGCGGCTAGAGGCTTAAATAAGCATTTAAGTACGTATCAAAAAAGCAACTATTTTTGTTTTGACCTAGTAAACAAATCATTTTTTTAAGACACCCTTTTTTTAACACCCTGTAAAACTTCATATTGTAAAAAGTTACACTAAGTATGTAATTTATGTACATTTATGGGCTTTTATTTCGAATGCCAATTTGAGCCAAATGGAAAAATAAGAATGTTGATAACAATTTTAAATAACACATAATACGTCATTAAAATAAGCTTATAGGAAAATCAATGAATTATTCTAGAATAATTGCATGATGGCCACAAAGTCTGTTAAAAATAAGAGCGAATGAAATAAAAATTGAATAAATTAATTCAATAAAAATATAGTTAATTTCACTAGTGAAAGCATTATGATTTGGTGAATCACAGATAAAAAGTTGTAAGATTTCTTGGAACAACTATCTTGGTAATTGGAGGCTACCCCTGATGCTCAGCATGTTTCCAAAAAAAAAGGAAGGTATGTAAAATTCTGGTTATATTCAGTGAAAATCAACACTTTTCTTGCAGGCCAAATGGTCAGAGGTCACCAAGCGTGAACTTTAAAGCAAACTTTTGCTTTAAATTAAGGTTACAAAACGAAAAGCGTAATGTATATAAAATCAACGGTTCAAATGTGAGAACATCTTTCTTACTCCATGCCACATTTTCTACTCGCCCGGCGCTGAAACTGTCAAAGTCAACTCGAACACGGAACACAGTCAACTGTCATTCTGTCATGGATATTGCTTTATTAATTAATTTAAGTGCCCGTGCGACCGTTGTGTTGTGAAAATGAAAATGAAAATTCGTTGAGGATTATTTGTTAGGGAATGTATTAAAAGATGATAGTGGCATATAGGTTTAAATTAAACACCACCATTGAAAAAGTGGCTAGGAGGCTGGGTAGCCAGCTTGTTATGTTTCATGCCACTGTTAATCAACCTTTCTGGTATGTCAATTCCTTACTTAACTTAATACATAAAGTACTTATACTTAATTTAGGCTCTCACACTTTCATTGCTGTTGCTGTTTTCCTAGCCAATCTATATTCCAAACCGTAGACTCCCCTGAGTTATTAGGTTAAGTTATGCCTATCTTCCAAAGTAATTTCCCATACCGTGGGTTCCCCAGGGTTAGGCTAGATTATCTTAAGGATTTTGTTGTATGACTAGATAAGCCTTGGGTTCACAATTTACAGCTCTATTTTTATTCAACTTAACATTTTTATGTAGGCCTACCGAAAATCTTATACGGCCACTGCGCTCATAGCCTTGGTCATAAAAAAACTGGTTATTGGTAGTGCTCGTACCCTTGGCCGTAGGCTTATTAGTTTGGTTTTTTAGCGGGTTTCAAAAAATTGAGTGACTTATTCACACCCTAATCACTTTATTGAAATAAAATATACTCAATGAAGTAAACCTTTGTAATGAATCAAATCACACGGTTAACCAATTATGTAGAACGGCACTATCTAATTAATCGGCAGACTTCTTGTTTTTTCGATGCACCTGTGAAGAGGCTATTTTTATAATCTCTACAGATGTTTTCGTTTTACAAAATTGGGCCTAAGTTCTTACCCGGACTTAAGTTAGATGGACCGAATGGTGTCCAAGTTTGTGAAAATTCCGGGTTATCGAAAAAAAGTAATAATAAGAACAAGTTGCTGCACTTCCGCAGACACCCGGTGGAATTATCGAATGAAAATTATCAATCGATTCGATTGATATAACTTAGCGACTAAAAATTATCGAGATGTACAATCGAATTTATCCATAATTCATGTACGGTATAAAAATATCGGGTAGGCCTACTGAATAGATCCAATAACATCTGCCATCACTCAAACCATAGAATTGTCATGGAGGGCCATAAAAAGTAATTGAAAACAGGACTCAAATCATCTAACATCTAGAAGACCGCATCTAGGCCTAGCTGAATACCTGTTTAAAAGAAACGTAAAAATGTCTGCAGCTGATCTATTTAGGCATTTTTTTAATGCCTCAAAAAGTCTATATTCCAGTAATTGAAAAAGAGGGTTTTTTTCTTCATAATATAAGATGTTTTTTAAAGTTTGAATATTTTGTTATTTGTTTTTTTGTTAAAGTTTTGCCTGGAGGAACCCAATCATGTTTGGTGTTTATACTTTTTAATCAACTTAGTTACAATATAGTAATAAAATCTTTGCTAAACACTTTTACTTTATATAAACTATCATATGATAGGCCTACATTGAGTTATGAATAACCTATATTCCTAAAAGATAATAATTTACCGTTTGAATACGATCGACTCGTTTGATAATTTTCATTCGATAGTTCCACCTGGCGTCTGGGGAAGTGCAGCCGAAAAAGTATGAACATTTTATGCTAATCCTCTTAAAAAAAATTAATTGATGTTATTTATAGAGGTATTAATTGTGCGGAAAAGTATTGGTAACTAATTCCTTTCAACAAAGATCTGTACTATCCTTACCTGAAAAAAATTGTGAGTAATACACCCGGCAATATTGTATAAGCACCCTGTCAGGTGGTGCTTACCTAATACTATTAGGCCTACCATACGTTGATTGCATTGTATGGACAACATGTACACATGAAAGGGTATAATTTAAAGGTGTAGGCCCTCTATGCTTTATGTTAATTTTTTTCTTTAGCCTTTAATAACGACCCCTAACATACCTAATGGTGCAAAAGAATTATCTACCTTACTAATTGGTAGCCTACTTTTAAAACCCTCAGTGTTATTAGTAGATTTTTACTATTTAGCCACATTTACTGAATAGGTTCAATCTTTTTCCAGTTCAGTCTGAATGTGATAGAATTATGTGTAAACAGGAGGTTCCAAACTTTCTCAAAGTGTCAAGACATACCGTAGGCCTACACATTATTGGCAACTTATAAATTACGGTACAACAAAATAATGGTTGTCTTAGTCAGCCGCTTACCTCAGTTACCGTAATTTACAGATATTTCTGCAGTTTATGTAGCGCTTTTTAGAAATAGATTTTTTCATCAAACTGTCCAAAATCACCCAGTAGTTCTGAAAATGAGTCGTTCCTGGTGATAAAGTAAAAAAATTCTGGAAAATTGGAAAACTCAAAAAAATTCACTCTTAAAATAGGTCAAGAGGGTATGTAATAATCTTTTGGGAAAATTAGCTGAACTCAAATATTTAAGATACCGTAATGTTATCCGTTTGCATTAGGTACTAAAACCTAAAAAAAAGGGAAAAACATATCAGATCAGTTTAAAAAAATTCATATTTTTTTGCTTTTCTGGCCTCATCATAGCTATTCATTGCTGGATTTTTAAAACTATTCATTGTTTGGGTTTAGCGTGATTAAATCGATTATTTCAATATCCCTTTGACCAATTCAAAAACAAAAATATTTTTTTCTGTTTTTTACATTTTCTTCTAACTTTTCCACTAGAAAAACCAACATTTTCAGAATCATGAGCTTTAATTTCTTTAATAGATAAAAAATTAAAATTATTCATTTTCCTCATAAACTTCAAGAAAAACTATAGGCCTAAAACACTTTTGTTTTTTGTCATAAACTGTCAAATGCTTAGGCCTACTGTCCATAATAATTACCGGTACCGTTGGTTACTTATTCATGTTTATTTGTTTCCTGGATTGATTTTAGACTATTTGATTTCAGACCATGTAAAGAAATAACTAGGCATACCATATATATATATATATATATATATATACATAGGGAGAACGCTAAGCACTCGCGATATATTTTATTGACGGGGACGACGATAAGCACTCGTCTGAGCGAGTACTTTACGTGGGCTGGATCAATTTTTTAAACTAATATAAGATTGATCTGGAGCACGTTAAGTCCTCACACTGTTGCCAACGTATTTAATGAAATTTCCAACTTAAACTGAAATAATTGATTATGATAATAACGGTCACTTTTACCGTTCTCGGTCATCAATTAATGTGTTACGGTAGTTCCTTAGTTATAGAGTTTTGTATATTGGCAACAATGTTCCTATATAATCAGCTGTTCTTAGAGCTTGAAAATATTTTGATCTCTTTACTGTCATTTTGTTTTATTGCAGTATTATTGATAGGCCTACCTGGGGGTCGAGCTTTTATGGTCGGTTACTTCAAACAGTAATATTCTTTAAAGTAATATCAGTTATTTACAGTGCTCTAAAATGTCCAGTGGAAAAAGGCTTATTTCTTTTTCAAGACAAGCTCCTTTGCTCCGCTCACTTGCCTTAACTGCGATATCGTTCGCTTCGCTCACTCGCCTTTCAATATTTCCCATCCAGTGAGTCTGTGAGTTTGGTCTGCTTGTACCAATTCCTTCTCACAGACTCACTGGGGTTAAGTTTGTAGTGGTATCGATATCAAGAACTGTCAATAACGAATTGAGCTATCATCAATTATTTGATAATCAGGCGTATGCGCATGAGATAAGGAATATAAGGGCGGGTGTCCGCGGACGACAATCGCAGCAGGGCATAGTGATCGCTATTCTTGGAATTGTCGGTCCGGATACGCAGCTCCATTCTGTTCAAGGTTGGTCCATTTGAAACAATGGAAGTCACATCCATCGGTGTCCACGGACCACGCGTTTTGTCGTCTGAAAATCGTCTGCGAACATTTTTCCGTCTACGGATAATTCGACGTGTTATTATGTAACCGATTACAGCTAATGCCTCTTGCTTGTTCATTGTAACTACAGAAGGCACACAGTTCAGAAAGGCGAATAGTTACGATGTCGGTCTACGAAAGATTGAGGAGTGGGCGTGGCGGCGGCGGCGGCAGTAGCAGCAGAGCAGCAGTCGCCACATACCACACTGGGCGTAGTGCATCTCGTAACGGTGTCACTTTTGCCGGCCGGAGGGAGGGTTATAATCCGTCAGAAGTACAGACCCATCAGAAAGTGCCAAGGTGGCCCCGGGCCACCGGCGTGGCGCCGGTGGCAATGTCAAAAGTCGTCCTCGTATGTCTAGGACACGGTTTTGGCAAATCAATGTATTTCTGCAGTTACGCGTACCACAGTTTACCCCGTCATGGGACTTTTAGTATTTTAGTATTTTTATGAAACATAATATATATGCCGATTCTATATTAACCAAGCAATCTAACAATATTAATATCTTTCCATTTTAACGTCGTTTTCCTGAAATTTTACAAGAAGTAGGCCTATAATTTAGTGTGACATGAAAGAATTGCTAAACCCAGAAATATTTATTTTCCAGCCAGAAACAAACTTACTGCCAGAAAGTTGTTGGTAACTAGTTTTATTTTCTATTGTTCTTTTCTCAATAGTGTTGGTAAACCCCAGTTACCACCAGAATATTGGTAGTCGCAGTCAAGTTCGGGTCAGATAATATCTATTACAAGACCAATCAGTTTCACAAATTTTCCAAATTTAGTTAGTGTGTAGTTAATTTTACCAACAAAACATTTTTCTGAAAGAATGAATTTAATCAAAATTGTATTAAATTGTATTAATTGAATATTATTATTTTTACCCCACGTGTTCCCGATCTTTTAATCCCTCACAAAATTAAAAACTTAATTTATAATTAAAATACAAATTATAATTTTTTACTTTATTATACTTAGTAATTATAGTACTTAGTATAGTGAGTGCTCTTAGGTGATAGGAGTATACGGTAGATGGTTTATGGATGGGAAGGTGGCAGTCTCAGTAGCTGTCCGGCTGTCCGTCCGCCGCGGCCGCCTCAGGCCCGTGCTGGCCCACCGGGACACCGGGACGTATCCCGGTGCGCCCTCCGCATAGAGAATTTTTGGCGCCCTCCAGTTCCGAAACAAACTCATTTTACTTTGAATAGCAACAACGAAAAGTAAAGTTTTTCAAAGACGACTCATGTTACAGCTTTGAACGTCGTCTTAAGTAAACAAAATAATTTATACTAATGTAATTTAATCCAGATCATTCTTGGACTAGGATAATCAACAATAATACCGAGCGGAAGACTGAATATTTTAGGCCTACTACTAAATGGAACTCATGGTCCATACGGTAGCGCGCGGGGCGCCCTTGGCCTTGGCCAGTGATGAGGGCAAAAGAGGGGGTGGGGTTGGAACGAGATGTCTGCCATTGCCGTCTTAATTTCGTCTGCCTGTTGATATTTGTCACTATAATCAGTGTCAATAACCTCATGCAGTATGCCTATTTGTAACATGTGTGGTGAATTATTCTGTGATTTATTGTCCTCGTGCAAGTGTCTAATTATTTAAAACAAAGTTAGTGTCGTGGGTTTTCAGTTGTTTATGTGGAGGCTGGAACAACGAGGTTAACCTAGATATAGAGTGCTACAAAGATATTTGGCTCCTCCGATTTTTATCATTTTACCCCTATTCCCGCTGTTTCCTTAGTTAACAGTCCGTTATTTACAGTTTCCCATCCGGTATCTGTCATTTTACGCATAAAAATGTTCGAGGTTTCTATGGTGACTAACCTCAAATAAACTCAATAGCCTGCCCAAAGACCATAAACTCAAAGTGGCTTTAGAACAACAAATAATCAGATGTTTTATAAGTATAATCCAGTATAATCTGTATTTTTTTAGGCTTGTGGCCAACTAGAATAGCTAAAACTGGTTACCAAGGAAACGAAGACGAAGTGCTCAATGGTTACTAAGGAAACGGTGTTAATCGGGGATAAAATGGCGCAAATCAACAGTGGTAAAAAATTGACATGTTTATCCCGAGAGGACACTATCTCGGGAGAATCTCTCTAGCCCTAAGGTTAATCTTAAAATTATACTTGTTGAAGTTTACCGTAATGATGGCGGCTACTGCTCTTACTCTTCCAAAACTTGTTATGAACAACTGAATTAATACGACTCAAAATTTAAAATAACATTATTTTACAGTGGAATTATTATTTTTTTAATTCCATCACGATTTATGTTTTTAGTGGAAACTGCATTGTCGTCAATCATTAGGTGTTAACAAATTAATGAGAGAATACTAGAGTACCGTACCTTGAAAACAAGAAATGTTGGATGCGAGTGGCTATTGTGTCCTTGCAGCAAGGCTATCTAATCAGTGCAAGACTGTGGACACCCGGTGTATTTTTATTTTGGCATGTTTGTTTAAGGGATCTAGAAAGACAGGTAACATTTTTACTTTTCATTGTTATTTGAAGGCTAAATCACTCCAATGAAGGAGGCTGCCAAGCAACTAATATCAAACTGTGATAACTATGGACGAGGATCGAACCCGTCATACCAAATAGTTTTTTTTTTCTATTGTTAGTATTTTGTTATTATGTACTTTTAGTATCATGAAATTAAGAAATTAACTAGTAAACTCTTGCAACGTGTTATTGAATGTATGTATTAACAATTAATAGTTTGAGATATTTCCTTTATTGTTAGAATGTTATATTGTGTGTTTAGTGACTCTTAATCATGTTTCAACTACTTTTTTCTCCCTTATTCTGTTTTGCTCTAAGAAATTAGTGATATAGACTGGCCACCATGAAGTACCTATAGAGATATAAAATATTTATCTGGCTAATTATGAAAATAATTTTTCCCTGAAGCATAAATGAGTAAAAAGAGTAAATATTATTTGTACTATATAGAATGGATTTAAAAGTATCAAATCGTTTGAGATTTGTATTAAGATGTTAACATTTCAAAATATATTCACTATATTCAATACTTAAGACCCTAGGTAATTCTCCTTGGAACAACAAAGGGTGGGGAGGGGTGGAGGATGGGGGTTACACTGGCGCCCTCTGGCCATGGCCGTCCACCGCCCTAAGAAGAGAGCCAGCACGGGCCTGGGCCGCCTAGGCGATGACGAGACAGGCCGGGTTCTGGATCAGTCTGTACCCTATTCATCGCGGCCGCCCTCCCCCAAAATTCCGGAGTTAACCCCGGAACGAGTTGCGTTGTCGTGGACACCAGTGAGCGCGATTTGTTTCGCATTCCTGGTCGATAGTACCCACATGCGATAGTCCTCCGTGGACACCCGTCCTAAGGCATTAAACAAACACGGTGATTTCAGTCTACAACTAATTGTCACCGTTAGGAATTATTACAAATCAATAACTGAGTGATATTCTAATTGTAAGCTGGTATTTTTAATAATTAGACTGCTCTTCTGCATGCAAGTAAATAGATTATAATGTTATATTTAAGGCAAGATAGTAACCCAGTTAGTTGTGTATGGCGGCACAGTTTTCGGGGCACCGCAATTTCAGCCGCTAGTTAGGTTACGCGGTTGTTTTAGTGGTAAAAATGTGTATGCCGTTACACGTAGACTTACATGTTGGGTTTTAAAGGAAGTATGAAGTTAATTACTTACCAATGTTTACCACTTTTTACCTATATTATTGATCACATATTTTTGTTAATTACGGCTGAAATGTGAGCCTAATAATCGATTTTGTGGTATTAGAGTAAATGTCTCGTCCAGGTAATTATTGTTTTGCGCTCAGATCACAACTTGGGACTGGAAAACTAAAAATGCCCCCTTCACTGCTCGAGGTGCTGTGCCCTCCCTCCACCGCGCCGCGCCGGCCGCCGCGTATAGCCTACAGCGAGCGCGCCGGCTCCAATCCGTCTAGTAGAATCGCTGACGACGCGAAGCCACACACACACAGACGCGCCTAGCACTCCACTTGATTTAATAGATTAATGTGATATTTAAGGCAAGATAGTAACCCCGTTGTTCATGGCGGCACAGTTTTCGGGGCACCGCAATTTCAGCCGCTAGTTAGGTTCCGCTTTAAACTCTAACTCTAAACTTTTAACATTTAAGGCCCATTCTCCACTTGCATTTCTGTCGCGGCGTTTTGCTGGCGTCAGAAACGTACATGAACTGGAACCATGGCGAGTAATGGGCACCAAGAATAAAGCCAAGACTAATTATTGACCAGAATTTTGATGCTAACGTGTAGAGAGATTTAATACCAGTGTTTAACCTGACCAGTTTCTGGTTTAGGTGCTATTGTTAAATCTTAATGAGAAGTTTTATTGGAGGGTATGAGTTACTTAGCCTTACTACTAAGTTTTTGAGTTTTGTTTACATTTACTCTGACAATAGTGTAAGTTGGTTTTTATAGTACATTGTTTCATTAACTGCACTTACCAGTAATAACATTGATTGTTTTCAAACCATAGGCGTCATTTCAGCATTCTGATTGGGGGGGGGCAAGATTTTCATAAGGTCATACCCCCTCCCCCCTTCCCATAAATACACTAAACCTCTTAAATTTCGCTAAAAACTGTCAATAAAAGCTAATTAAGTTTACATTGTGACACTAAGCTGTCCATAAAATGTGAACTTAAAATATAATCTCACAAACCCATGAAAACAATATCCTAATGCATGTAAAATTTGATTATATAACATGTTTCTATTTGTAGAAAGTCATTATTCCTCTAGAACTGCCAGTGGTTACTGTGATGTAAAACACCTTAAGAAATTTAATGGATTTAATTGGTTAATGGATGCTAAATCGTTAAAATAAAAAAGAACATCATTTTATAACTATTTAGTTATTTTTATTATTTATTTATTTACAACTCTAAAGTTTTACAGTCGGATACATAGACTAAAACTCCATAGGTTTGTATGGTAAAACACATTGTTTTATCTTTATCAAAAATTAGTTTTTGACAAAGCACCTTTGCAGTCTGCCGTATACCTAAGGGACAAAAAAATCATTTAACATTTAACTATTGTTGTTTAGGATCAGCACAGCTACAGTACGATATATTGGCCATAACATCACCTAAAAAAAATAATTGTTATTGAGGACAAGAAAGGTAAAAAATTACTAAGTGATTAAAAAAGATAAATAATGATTTACAAAAACATATATACATATTTAATATGTGATACGGGTTTTTGTACAAAAAACTCCTCCCACAATTTGCAATAGATTTTAATGATTTTAGTTCCATTGAATGGAGCTCGGCATGAAGTTGTTTCTAAAGTAAATTAGGTAAATTATCCATTTGAAAAGAGAGGACCTACAAGTCCGTAAAGTTCATAATTTTCCCATTTGATTACCCATCAAGTTAATGAAACTGATTGATTTTCAAGTATAAACAGCTGTAAAGTGTAAACATCGCACATCAGCGAAAGTATTATATCTACATTTTCACACGAAATAGGTTCAAGATTTTAATAGAACTAGGGGGCCTGTGCAGCGCAATGCGCTGCATTTATTAGTACCTGGTGATCAAACTTTGCTATATAGTAATGAACAGACTTGCTTTAAAAAAAATTCATTATAGTGAAAATCAGATAGAACATTATTGGTCTTTCATCGATCGATCTTCATTACCTTTTCTCCAACTTCCCAATGTGATAGTGTTGAGATGTGATGTTCGTTCTTTTAGGTCTAAATTAGCTCAGATTATGTCTTTTGCCGATATGTCTTAGGGCGTTTGTATAAAATTTAGAATAAATTCACAGATGTTGTATCCACATAGTTCATCAAACATAAAACGTAAATGACAACAGAATAAAAATCAACATTTCATTACTCCCCGGTCCTGTATGAGTTATTCAGCACTCACTGCGGCTGTTTTTGTAGTACTACTGTATGAGGTAGTCAATGACATAGTGAATGAGTCCACATTACTATTTATGCCTAAATCCTCTTTAACTTAACTTTCCATGATATTACAAAATTTAAATAAAGAAATTACAAAAATTAAGAGAATCTACATCTTTGTTGTTGGTGTGGTCCATTTAGTTTTTAGTGTCATTTTTATTTTGGTTAAAATTTCTCTTTATAAAAACCATTTTTGTAATAAGCTTGTTTTCTATACTTGAGGTAAAAAACTTTTGAATGTTGTCTCTTTTACACAGGTTTTTTAATATGTGTAGCATTCTGCATAAAACATGTTTATACTATAATAGTAAACAAAAAGGTTATTACACTTACAACTAACTATCCCTTTTCCTTATATTTTACAGCAGTTTGAAAACCCATGCACACAAATTTAGTTTTCTATTTTAATATTTGTTACCTTTGTTACCGGTACCATTATTGTTTCAATACCAGTCGGACAATCAATAAGACCCATGTCAAAAATTTCAATTTCCAAAATTGTTTTCGTAAACAAAAATGAATTTTCTAGGGTTAAGTAACAAAACTTATTTTTGTGCCCAAATAAGCTTAGACAACACTTTCAAGCAAAAACCACCTGCTACATTTATTTTGAGAAAAGGTTAAAACCTCAGATTAGACACTCCTCGTATTAAAGTATGAAATTCTGTTGATATTTCAGTACCAGTTCAATTTGCTTCTATTCAGCTTTTAACATACGTGTTTTGTTTGTTTAGCTATCAACAGCTGTTTTATTTAGCAATTCAATATAAATTGTTCCCCATGTTAATCTTATGGACAAAAAATGAACTTTGAAGGCTTCCCGTGGGCTTCAGAATGAAAATATCAAAAATCTAAAACCTTATTGCAAAACTACGAACTGAGACCATTCTTTTGATACCTCAAACTTTAAAATTGGTCCAGAAATAAGGGAGGAGTAGTGTTAACAAAAAAAGGGCATCACGTATTATATATATAGAATAGATAGATATGGGGAGGTTGTCTCATTCACAAATTCAACACATTTGTGCTACGTCATTGGCCGACCCATCAGCTGGCTGTTTTAAATCAGATGTAAACTTTCTTTGTTTGCATTTTCTTTGTTTTTGTTTCCCTTGTTTACTGTTAGTATTGTGGTTAGGTTATAACGATAAAGAAAGTAATACAGATTAAATTTATTAAAATTAATATCAAATCTTTGTTGTGTGAAATGTGTAGGCAGTTTTAATTATTACAAATCCTAAAAGAAGAACAGGTCTTAAATCGTAATTATTAAGATTATTGAATTTAATTTTATAATTTATTCGGTTTTGGCGTCCCGATAGTCCACTGTAATGAAGGTCATTAAACACGATAACGTGCTACTGCGGCCGCTTTTTTCATTACCGCGGTATCACAGTTTTGGACAGAAGGTATTATACAATCTTTGGTCCGAGTTTTAGGCCATTTAACGATGCTTAATCGGTACTGTAGCGATCGCCTTCCTGCGGTCCGATCTTCCCTTGAACCCATGTTTCACGGTCTGATCGAGTATACGGCAGATTAGTGTAAGCTCCGCAAATCTTACATCAAACTCGACTAGTCTACATTGAGTCGTCTTTGTGGAGTTTTTACTGCAATAAATTAAAGCGCTACGATTGTAAGTGGTACAAAGGACTATAAAATAAATGTACAGGGAGACCCAAAAATCAATCACGCCACTGCCGGCATAACGTATTTTATTTCATTTCTGGTAAACTATCTTCACACAAATGACGCAATGTATAATAACGACCTGATTTTTGCAACAAACATCAATTTTATGAAATTTTTAATTAAAATACCTATAAAATTCATTTAGACAAACAAACATTGTTCAAAAATTGCCTGAGTTAACCATAAGTGCACCGAACTCCTAGATGTTTTGGATGATGGTTTTTATCTAGGCCTACTGCAATGAGTTGTAATAAACAAAGGAAATGATTATTGTTGGATAAAATAATCTAGCTTTCAAACCTTAAAATGTAACATTTATATTAGGATTTAACGATGAGTAGTTTTTCCCTGCAAATATTTTGGCGACCTCGCACCTCCAGATTGTCCCCGTCCAGATACTAATCAGACTAAGACTAAGACCTAAATTCACCCATGTAAACTCGTGTAAGTTTGAAGAATCTGAAATAAATTGTACGGTAATCAAAGTAAACAATCTTGAAAATATGATTTAAACTTTTTTTAAATCATAATTTAAAGATATAATGAAATGCGACGGATAAAATATGGCATTATTATTAAAACTGTGGTCCCCGATCCGATAGAATCGCGCGTCTATAGCAATTTTAGTTCCTGCTGATTAGTTCCATTTTTTCTTACTAGTATCGCTAGGGCGGACAGGGTCGGCCGATGACGTAACGATTCCAGCTGTTACTGTCTACATAGGCCTTATGGGAATGAGACAACCTCTTCCTTATTTAATAGCCTTGGATTTAACCTCGTTGAAGGCAACGCTCCGGTCTACCTGAGCCCGAACGACGTTACCAAATGCCGCCTTGCGGCCGTAGCGCTAGGCGAGTTTGATGGCTGCAGACAGTGCAGAGGTTTACGGGAATCGTGTTTTAAAGTTAACTAATTAAAATAGATACTGGCTCTTAACTTTTTCTAAAAGTAGAGAGACGAATCTCGTCTTCTCTGGTTTTAGAATTTTTAAATACAATTTCTAGTTTCAGTTATAACTGTCTAAAATCATCTGTTTTTAGTGGCAAAAAGCTTTATAGATGTAGAGGTTTACCTGGATCGTGTTTTAAAACTAACCAATTAACATAGAGATTGGATCTTAACTTTTCTAAAAATAAAGAGACGGGTCTCTTCGGCTCTGTATTTAGAATTTTTAAATAAAATTTTTAATTTCAGCTATAACTGTCTAAAATTATCTGTTTTTTTTTTCGAGTCAAATGAAAGGGTTTTTAGAACCCTGTTACTGCAGCCTAGAGCTACAACTAATGTGTCATATTAAAGAAGAATAACGGTGCTAAATTTCCTTTCTTACACTTTGGTAATCTCACTTTGGTAGTGTTATCAAAACTAATTGAAAACTTAAGTTAAAAATCGAGAAAAACAGATGATTTTAGACAGTTATAGCTAAAATTATAAATTGTATTTAAAAATTCTAAAAACAGAGCCGACGAGATCCGTCTTTTTGCTTTTAGAAAAATTTATGAGCAAATCTCTATCTTAATTGGTTAGTTTTAAAACATGATCCCCGTAAACCTCTGCATCTATAAAACTTGCCCCTAGAAAAACAGACGATTTTAGAGAGTTATAACTGAAATTATAAATTTTATAAAAAAAAAATTCTAAAACCAGAGAAGACGAGATCTTTCTACTTTTACAAAAAGTTAAGAGTCAATCTCTATCATAATTAGTTAATTTTAAAAACGATTCCCGTAAACCTCTGCAGCCATCAAACTCGCGGAACTCGCCTAGCGCTACGGCCGAGAGGCGGCATTCGGTAACGTCGTTCGTGCAGGTAGACCGGAGCCTTAAAAACTCAACAGACGTGAGATGGGACTTCCTGCTACAGATAACGATTGCAAAATGAGTAAATTTAAAAATTTCGTGAAAAAAATACAAAGTAGACATTTTGTTAAAGTCTGGTTCTGAAGTTTATAATTGTTATATTACATAACCTAACATTTTAATTTTTAATTTTTTAAAGAAATCACCGAAATTATTGGGGGGGCAAAAGCCCCCCCTTGCCCCCCCCCCCCCAAATGACGCCTATGTTTCAAACAATATGTTTTTTAGTAAAAATGTTCATATATTGGCCTACAAAGACTTGTTCTAAGTTAATCGATTTTATTTTTTATGTTGTCACAATTATTGTCTACCTCTCATCCTAAAAAGCCATATCTAAAGCCTCGTTTACACTAGAGATGCAGACATTTGTCTGCAATTTTTTGTCTGCAACATTTTGTTGTTGACTTTTTGTTGCCGACTTTTTATTGCATACAAAATACATTGTCATTTGTTCCACTACAACTTTTATCGGCAACAGAAAGGCAACACTCGTCCAGACAGTCAAGTTCATCACTGCTTTGTTGAAGTCTAATGATTCAGCTATTTCACTCCAAGCAGTATTTTTTTCTTGTCTTTGTATTCAGGCAACGTTGGGTTCCACAGAACGGGCCTTTCTTGATATAGCTCAATTAATGATACAATTTGATCCCTTGACCAATCCATATTAACTACAACTAGGGACAGTTTCAATACACACACAATAACAACTCAAGACACTGGCACACGGCGTACAAACGACACTAGCGTAGCCATTGAACTGTATCCGCATAGTAAAATTAAGCCAAATTATGGCTGAAAAATAAAATTGGACATAAAATTTTTGCTGAAGTGTGTTCTATGCCATCCCCTGACCTCCCTCAGAGAAGTCCCCTGAAATTCCCAGTGGGCAACATGCCTAAAAATGATGGGATGGCCCTTGTGGAGTCAGAAACAAATCTTTCGTCGACCAATGGGTTTATCTTATACTCTAAAACAAGCTCCGTTTGTCCGGGCAAACTTTTTTTTCGCTCCAAGGATTTTTGATTTTTTGATTGAATATGGGGGTTTTGACCACCAGAAATCGATTGGAGTTGGTCCCATGTCTGGGAAAAATCCGGTTTTCGAGCTAGAGCTCTTTAAAGTTTCCATGTTATCCTTATGGAGATTTTTAAATTGAACAAAAATCAGCTGATAACTGTAGATATAAACCAATGTAACCAATGTGTTACATCTTTAATCTGTAGTTTAGGAAAATTATATCAAAGTGCAGTACCCTTCGGCCTGGCGAGTGAGCGAAGCTAAGGAGCTCTTTTTAAAAAGGAATAGGGCGAGTGAGCGGAGCGAACGAGCTTTGTGTGAGAAATGAAAGTAATAATTTTACCGAGCTTAAGCTCGGCCCCCCTGGTACTGTACATCAAATTAAAGCCCTTAAGTATTAGAATTTAATATCACAAACCCCATCTCAAAAGGTTGCCTGAGTCGAAAACGGCAGCAATAGTAATCAAATTTTAACCTTAACGCTTCAAAATGTAATAATTTTTGAAATACTTGACCTTTCTAAGTGCGGTTTGCGGCAAACGTTTGCCTTTCCAATTACCTTTGAAAATGCCGATAGCTTATCATATGTCTATCATATTACCCTTGAACCATTCTCTACATGAACGTCCCAAAGAGGAAGTTAAAAAAAAGAAATTTCTTAGTCCATACTATACATAATTTTAAAGGTCTTAGTAAGGAGAGTACATAGCCGAAAACCAGACATCAAAAGGTCAAATATGTCGGAAGTTATTGCATTTCAAAGTTTTGATAATATTATTTTATTCTAAAATTTGAATGCCTGCCATTTTACTCCCGACAGTTAGGCCTATATTGAGGTCGGGTTTACGGCATTGTATTCTACGTTTTAGACC
This sequence comes from Neoaliturus tenellus, assembly GCA_030545055.2. NCBI lineage: Eukaryota > Metazoa > Arthropoda > Insecta > Hemiptera > Cicadellidae > Neoaliturus > Neoaliturus tenellus. The sequence continues at coordinate 51,039 of JAQYXR010000636.1, forward strand.
TTTAATTATATATATATACACACCTACTTTAATGTATTTAAATTTAGTATGCTTACTATCAAATTTTAATGTAAATCATTATGGGCCAACACCTCTTTTTAAGCGTGATCCCCACATGGGATTTCTGGGGACTTTTCGGAGGATGGTCGGGGAGAACACATTTCAAAAGAAATTGGCTTTCCAAAAACTATTTCATTTTTCCCGACTAATTTTACTACACTATGTTGAGCGATACTGAATGCAGCATAACCAGCGCCAGGACAGTCACGTGATACTGGATGGTGGAGCGGGGGGCTGAGGGGATGTCTGCAACTTTTGTTGCACCGTAATTTGTCACTGCAACCTTTGTCGACAACACTTGTTGCCAACATTTGTTACAATCCTTTGATCTTTGCCGACTCTCAGTGGAAAACAAAATTTTAGTTGCCAACACCCCAAATCTGTCTGCAACTTGAAATGTTGCAGACAAAATTAGAGCCGTTTTCATTGACGCAACAAAAATCGGCAACTTTTTGTTGCCAACACGTGTCTGCAACTCCAGTGTAAACGCGGCTTTATTACTCATTGCAAAACGAACCTACGATTAAATAAATTATATTTCTCAAGTTATAAGAACTCAATATTCACAGCGTGACCTAGACACTTGATTTGATAAAAAGATGGTGGTATTAATTTTGAACTACGCAAAGCCAAACTAGATTACTCGGGCCTAACTGCTAAATGGTCAAATTTGGACATCGCTTTTTGATCTCCAGCTGGAAGCATCGTCCATGCGTGTAGCGATTAGGAATCGCTACCAAAATGAATGACGTCTTGGCCATTTAGCAGTTAGGCCTTTATAATCTAGTATGAATTTGGACTACGGCGGCACTGACTGTCGCTAGTGTGACTTTCGCCTGGTGGAGAATGGCCTTTTTGACTTCGGACGTCTCAGACGCGATTCACTCTCGAGTGCCAAAACGCTAGTGGAGAATGGACAAATTTTTGCGCGTTTCAAACACGATGTCGTCGCGACTCAAAAAAGCTAGTGGAGAGTGGGCCTTAGATTTATAAGCCACTGTAGATTTTTTTAGGAAAATACGTTTGTAGAGGTTATTCACGAAATAATACAATGTTTGTAGAATGAATAACGTGGTTTTTAGGTTTTGAAATAGTATATACAGTATTATGATTCGAGCACAGTCGTTGTCGTAATTGAATATGTTTTTCAAGGTAAGGCATGTAAAGACATGTATTAGTTTTAATTCTACTTTCCTTTTAAACACTAATAAATAAAACACAGTGTTCGGGTAAAAATAACATGAAAATGTGGTTTTTATAGGTAATTCATTTTCAAAAGTCAATGTATTCGATACATCCTAACGATTTAGATATACTTGTATTATATCGGACCACAAAATTGAGTAATCTATATACACATTTAATACGCGACATGGTTTTCGCTCAAGGAACTCCTTTCTGAATTTTCAACAGATTTTAATGAATTTAGTGTTATTGGATAAAGGTCAGATAGAAGTTGTTTATAAAGTAAATTGGTAAGTATCTATCCAAACAAATGGGCCTTAGAACCCCTAAAGTTCTAAATTTCCTCGTTTGATTAACATTGATGAGAATATTTAAAAGATTTTCAGCTGTTACGATTAAACACAGTGCGCCGGAGGGACGAAAGTGATTATGATTTAAACTTTGGAGATACACTGGTTAATGAACTGATTTAAAAGCATATATAGTAAAAAATACCCAAACCTAATAGCTCAATATCTAGCAACAAGTACAACACTAGTATGTTAATAATCATGGAAATTTTCAAGTTTTCAAATAATTCTGCTAACTTTTAATTTTCCAAATATTTTGCTAAGTATCGGGTATAGAGTATTCACAAATGACTTTTTTACCATCCTGACGATTTACATTTATAACAATGTTTTACAAATAAAAAAAAAATACTACTTCAATTCAATTTAATTTAATTTTTTTATTCAGACATACACAACAATGCACAAGAAAGCGTCAATAACACTCAATTATTGTAAAGCGTCAATAGCCTACTTGTATGTTGTATATAGGCTTATTAACAGTATCTACACACTGGTTGACGTTGTCTCTATGCACGGCTTATGGCTAAAAAAAAGTAAACGGACATGATAAGCACTAACCCTGCTAAGAAATCCCGTAGACTACCCCGGGCCAGGGCTGCTCGAAGATCACCCGGCGGGCGGTCCTATAATATCAAGTCACGGATCTTGGTTACATCTTTAGATGTAATTCACTCATGAACTATCCCCTCTATAGGAATTAAAATTGACGGTACTCCTGGCCCACCGGACTACACTTAATGTTTTTGGAACCGATAAGCCGAATTGGGGTTTGCGTAATTCTTTTCATCTTGAAATACGCTAATGAATTAAATGGGCTCTTTAAGCCTTGACTGTTAATAGTAGGAAATATAGGTCAAATTTAAAGTTTTAATGTATCCTATTTGCTATATTTCTTATTATGGGCCCGAATCGCTAAAGAATTATATATCACCTTATTCCGTGTGATTAGCAGAAATCGATGTAATTATCAGAATAACGAAATTACATAATGCCGGGGAGATGTAAGAGAGTTTTTGCAAATACGATAAATTAATACGGTAAACTCTAAACGCTATTTAAATAATGATGGATTGAGGTCATTTTGCTGTTTGAAGGTACAAAAGCTCGTTGAAAAGGGATCAATAGCAACCATTAGACATCATTCATAAAATTAAACTATCCTGTGTAACGTAATATACGTAAATGTGCCAACTTAAGGGAGCCGTTCGGCACCGAAAATCTACCCGAAAACATCCAATCGTATTTCCAGCCTTTGGTTGCAACAGTTCATCGTAGACAGTTGGCACGGTCAAACTTGGCCGTAACTTGGCACGGCACAAAGTTAAGCTGTTTGTTTTATATGGTAGTCAAAGAGTGGTTCTAGTGGAAGGCTACCTGTTTTATATGAAAATATTATACTAAAGAATACCCATAAACCTAGTTATTATCCAGTGACACGGTCGTGTCACGTCGCCAAGTCCCACCCAAACAAACAGACGACGCATGCCTATATAGACATGAAGCAGAATACGGCCAATTTTCACTTCTCAAAAGGGTCACAAAAAGGCCTCAATTAACCCTTTTCTCGTTTTCCATCCGTTTAACTGGGTCATTTATCACTGAAAATCATAAAACTTACTTTAAAGCCCCTCAGTGAAATAAAATATATGCATTCAAAAGTAGCCTAAAAAATGTCAGAAATGTGGTTTCCTACACACAAAAACCTTTTTATTTTTTTAAACAAAGCTACAGCCTTTATTACTGATGGGAATCACACGAAACTTTGCAGGAATCTTCGTATTTGATCGTATTACAAACCTTTGAGTACAAAGATTAAGTTCATTCACTTTAAATATCACAAATCAAATCAAATATGAGTTTCATAAAACAACTTTGTTTACATTTCATAAGTTAAAAGGTAAACAAAGCAGAAATTTGACATTATACTTTTAATTCGTTTAAAAAACCAAGTCAAAACATCTGCTATAATATTGATTTTACCAGCTGACAATTATAGATTGTGTTATACATAAAATTGTTTTGCTTGTTTTAACATTGCATGGGACCACAATAATTAACATTGTGGTCCCATACAATGTTAATTATTGTCAGAGGAATAAAAAATCTTATATAATAAAAGAGTGCATTTGAGGGTCTAGAGAGATAACTACTGAACGGATCGAGGCCGTTTTGGTGTCAATGGATTTCTCATGACCCCTAGATGATGGGAAAAATATGGTATCCCTCGGAAAATGCCTTGTAAAGCCGCAAAATGAAAATTAGACCTTATTTAGACCAATCTAAGACGTGATTTTGTCGATTTGTTTACTGCTCCAGGTGATCCATATCTTACATTGAAATTTGACACCACTGCTGCTTTACAAAGTGTTTTTGTAAACAAAACAGACAACTTTTCATTTCTATGATAATTGACAGATACAAATTAAATCAAGGACACGCAATGTTGAAGTGGTTTTTAAAGCAGTAAAATAAATATTTAACAGCTGATGTTTAAATAATTTTGTTGTTGCTATACTATAAAGAGGGTTTGTTTAATATAGGTGATTGAATTTATGTACTTAAACTTACGAGCTATTCATTAATATTTGTTTGAACATATTTTTTATCTATCAACTAATGAGATTTTTGTTTTTTAAATATATAAACATAATATTTTGATTGTAAAATTCTCCCCACCGTATTTTAATCCATTAATCTTTATTATAACTAAGTTATATTACGTCCTTGTACTCTTATTTTTCATCCTTTTAAGGTCGTGTAGGCTTAGGATTCTACATGTTTAACAGTTGGTTTATTGTTCCCACTGATTTAAACAATTAAGTACAAAAATGTGATAATGTGTAACTATGAACTGGAAGAATTAAGTTTTGAAATATACTAGAAGAAATACTAAGAATAAAAAAGGAGATGTAAATAAAGTGGAAACAAAAGACAGAGAATAAACATTTTGAATAGTGTTTTAGTGAAGGTAAAAAACCTACTATACGATTGACTTAGAGGACAATTCAATAACACTTAGTACACCCAGGAATGTATTTCTATACCATTACGTGAAAAGTTCAAGTCAGAAATTGAAAGCAAGGTTCAATTAAATGCATAAACACTGTGGAAGAGCCCACAGAATGGTGCTCAGCGATGCCAAAACCTAATTGGGACGTTAGACTCATCGTGGATCTAACAAAATTAAACAAGAACGTAAGGAGGCAAAAATGCCAGAGGTTGAGGACAAACTTAATAAGATTGGTAAATCGCGAGTGTTAAACAAATAAGATACAAACTCCAAATTCTGGCTAATTAAATGGACTCCGAGTCAGCAAAATTATACAAATAAGTTAATTTGCCATACAACTTGAATGGAATAAATGGAAATGCGGTTAAAACCCTTTAATTATTATCATTTTTGGAAAGTCTCATAGGCCTAATATATTGTAAAACCATATGATAGTAAGTATTATAATCTATTTAAAATTATAAACTGTTAATGATATATAGAGGTCGCCTCCTGATCAAATTAGACCTAATTTTGAGTTGATCTGGACCCAAGAAGTTTAACAACATTTTATAACTGAAACATCTGTTCTTCCTATTTTTAATAGTGTTTTTACAACAGCTGTCTAATGATTCAATCAATTCTCCGTCCTCCAAAAAATTAACATTGAAACTTTGAAAGCCTGTGGGGCGTAGGCCTGGAGTCCAACGTGAATAAATTATCATAGGATTCTGCTCATCTACTAGGACTATACCTTTCTAACGGTATGCGCGAATTTCTCATATAATGCACATGAGCTGAGAAGAAAGGGGGAAAAGAAACATGCTTGCCTATTAAAGAAGACTAGGAAATCGCCCACCGGTCGAATTTCGACAAAATATTTAGTTGATCTTGAGCTAATTGGTTAAAAAAAATTATAGATAAAACTAACTGTTCTTAATGATTTGCTATAATTTGTTATTACAACAGCTGTTTCATGATTAATCAATTATCCTTCTCCCAATAGTTTAACATTGAAACATTCGAAGCCTGAAGGGCATAGCCTCGGGGGCCGATGTGAATTAAAATACCATTCTGCTCATATAAAATACACTACCTTTTAAACGGTATGCGCAGGGTTTCTTTTATGTTGCTCACAAGCTGAGAAAAAAAAGGAGGAAAAGAAACATGCTTGAATATTAATATATAGATAACTGTTCACATCGCTAAAGAAATGGAAATTGGAATACTATGTTGTCTGTGTATTAATAAATTCTGTGACCATTTTCAAACGCGAACATCAAATTCATGAATAATCATCATGAAAATTACCCGTCATTTTTGACGGGCTGTTTGCTAGTTTATTAATAAAAAAATTATTAATACCTTCGTCCAAGTTGGCAGTTGAAATGTTTGGTTTGGACCAACGCAATTCTTGGGTAGAAAATAATCCCGGCAGGCCACCCCCCTTATGTCAGAAAACTGTTAACGCCATACAAAATGCAATTTTTGGGCAGTGTGTTGTAAGCTTTATAGCTGTATCTGCCTTGTGTTCAGAAAATGCATGGTAAGCCTTCTTATTGTACTTCCTGAAAAATTCTGCTAGCGAAATTTTTGAACTAGGAACTGTTGGAGTTTCATAAATCGCAATGTACAGTCGTTGATGTAGTGAGTTATTAAAAACTCATAATATGATATTATTCGAATTTAATTAATTGTTGGTGATTGACTGATGTATGGAGGAAACCTGTAGCATAAAGCAGTTAATCTTAGGTTGTCTTTACTCAAATGTAGTTCTGGGTAGTCTGAATATTTCGCTTACAAAGTTATTCAGGGAGTAAAAGAACCGTACATTTTTAACTCAGCAGATGTTGCAATAAAACACACGGCAAGGTACATGGCACAAACTTATTCATTTAACAATATTTGCTTTATTTCTTGTTTGTTAAGAGAAATTTGGAGAAGGGGGTGGCCAAGACTTAAGATACCTTCAAATTAATACCTAAATTCTACGTTACGAGATGGCTTGTGTGCAAATTGCGCATTTTATGATTCTGTACGAGAGAAACTAACCTAAAGTACATGTATGTTGGTTATGAAGTGATAGATCTATTTTCGTTTACTATCTGGCTTTAAAATTCATCTGAAGGTAAGTTTAATCAGCTGTTAAATCACAATCTATATATTAATACGCAAGCATGTTTCATTTCCTCCTTTTTTCTCAGCTCGTGTTCATCGTAGGATAAATCCGCGCATACTGGTAGAAAGGTATAGTCCTGTAGATGAGCAGAATCGCATTCTAATTCACATCGGACTCCAGGGTTACGCCCCATAGGCTTTCAAAGTTCCAATGTTAATCTTATGGAGAAAGGATAATTGAATGAATCATTAGACAGCTGTTGTAAAAACAACTGCTAGAAAATTAGGAAGAACGTATGTTTTAGTTCTAAAATGTTTTTAAGCTTCTTTGGTCCTGATCAACTGAAATTTTGATCGAATTTCGATCAGGAAGCGATCCCTAGTTCACATTAAGGATCTTGTAATAAAAGTTGGTGAACATTTTAAAGCGCCCTCTAGAAATAAATCAAAGGCGAGAGGGGCGAAGCCCGAAACAATATGACCTTTTTAATTACAATTCGTCACTGCGGTATATCCTAAGCTTTAAAATGACACCTCAATCTTAAATATCTGTTCAGTAGGTCGAGATTTAAGGGATGTAACAGACGAAACCCTTATAGAAATAAGAATACATAAGAAGAAGAAATTACAGCAGTGTTCCTCTGTATAAAAACCAGACAAACGAATACAAATAAAATGTTCCGTTTAATTTTAAAGATTTTAATTAAATCTGTTTTCCAATTTAGAGATTTTACTGTTAAAACTAAAAAGGCTAAATATAATAAAAAGTAATGATATGATACCCAAAAACACAAAGTGTTGAGGGGTTGCCAAGTAATAAAAAGGTATGATATCAAAATATGTTCCAAGTCAATGGCATTGGTTTTAGAATAGCTAGACAAATTGATTGGATCTTTTAATGCTTGGTAAACATTCTGTAAAACATTATTATATTAAATAGAAATCGTACTTGGCCAGCAGATGTGTGGTATTTTATTTTATTTTGTATTGTATTGAACTGTATGTAAATTCATAATTTCCCTATTCATCTTAATATATCCCCATTAGTAAATAGGTTTAACTTTGCTAATACATCTGCTGGCCAAGTACGGTTTCTAGATAAAACAATAATGTTTTACAGAATGTTTACAAAGCAAAAGATCCAATCAATTTGTCGAGTAGCTATTCTAAAACCAACATCATTGACTTAGAACAAATTTTGATATCATACCTTTTTAGGCCTTGGCAACCCCTCAACACTTTGTGTTTTTGGGTATGATATTCAACTACTGTACAAGTATAAACAGGGGAAATTATTGTTGTTTGGACACCGAAGAGAATTGCAGAATGTACAACTGTCAGATATGATCAAGAATAGATAGCAATAAGTCAAAAACTTCCAAGATTTTACATGGAGCATTTGATCATTTGCTTCCAGTTTGATTGAATCTCCGAGTACCAAGTTTATTTCCCATCCGCGAATAAATTCACCTTGACAATTGAAAACATAAATTAAATAACCCCGTCGCAGCAGACTTGCATACTCAGCGAATTTCCAAAGGAAATAGAGAAGTTTTATTTTCCCTATAAACTGTAGGAATGAGTATGAAGGTTTACTGCCATGGGATGTTAAAAAATGTAAGTTGACAGGAAATTTAACTGTTAGGCAAGGCAAAATATGAAAAATTATTAATATTTGGCTATTTTTCATTTTTCCCATAAAACCCCGTTGGGGTGAAGGATTGTCGACATGTGAGTGTTGTAAGTAAATATTATTTAAACCTTACCTCGTGAATGTAAATAAAAAATTTTACCAACTTATGTAAAAAAATAAGCTAGATACAGAGTTTTGTTGTACTGTATCCCATAAGAATAACACTGTAGTCTCCGGAATCTTTTGAGCCAAGTTAAAAATTCAAAATAATCAATTATTCGTTTTTTAAGCTCTTTTTAATGGTGTAAAAATTAAGGTCCAAAAATGCGATATACCCATTTTGATCCCTTAGAAAATCCATAAAATCCTCTTCCCATAACCCGATTATTCTGGTTTGCTACATCATGAAAATAGACCTGGTCTTACACCTTCATAAATAATTTCATCAAAATCAGAGGTCCTCTTAAAAAATATTAATTCCACGGACACACATACAGTATGTATATACCGAGTGTCCCAGACCACCCTTTTAAGACCTACAGAATGGATTATTCACAAAACAAATCGTGCCATTATAGGTAAACCAGTTGCGCTCTGTCCATTGATGATAATTTTAATGTACAGGGTGTACCAGAAGTAACTTATCCAAACCGGAAGTCATTAATTTTAAACACGAACCTCTACTTTTTATGCTATTTTTGGATTCTAGATATAATTTTAAGACTACTTTGCACTTTAATGCGTATCCCTAATCATAACGGTTAGGGAGATAATGGAGGTAGAAGTTTGATTTTTTTCCCATAAGAATAACGTAGAGCAAACTGTCATATCCATTAACACTGAAACTTTTGCCTTTAACATAACTCTCCAAGCATAAAAATATCTTAAAACCTCATTTTAGATAATATTTCACAAAAAATACCGATTTTCACGTAATTAATTTTAGTTTTCTACACATTTTAAATCATTTCCACCACATTGACAAATTAATGGAAAAATAAAAAAAACTATGGCAAAACTAATAATTTATGATGCTAAAGCGTTTAAAAGTAGAAGCTAAGGCATTTGTATGCTAGGCCTCTTTAGTTTAAAGAGAAATTTACAGAGATAATGGATGTGAAATTTAGCCCCATGTTATTCTTATGAAAAAAATAAAACTTTGACCTCTATTTTCTCACAAACCGTTAGGATTAAGGATGCATATTAAATTGTAAAGTAGTGTTAAAATTATGTGAAGAATCCAAAAATACCATAAAATGTGGAGGTTCGTATTTAAAATTAATGACTTACGGTCCGGTTAGGTTACTTCTGGAACACCCTGTACATTGAAATTATTACCAATGGATAGAGCGCAAACGGTTTACCTATAATGGCACGATTTTCTTTCGTGAATAATAGAATGAATGAATGAATGAATGAAAAAAGTGCTTTATTTACAAGTTTACACAAAAAATTTACACAAAAATAAAACAAACACTTGTAGAACAATGGTAATTATTGTAACCGTCTGTTCGGTTGGCACTATATATGGCAGTAACTATGACAAAAGTAATAAGAGAAATACACTTTAATATACCATACGGTAAATTCAACAAGAATTATTTTTCATGGGGAAAGCATTCTTTTAAAAATTAAATTCTTTAATAATTTCCCACCTATATTGCCATGCTCTTTTAAGGTAATCTGATAGTACACGCCAATTCTTCCCATTTAAATACTGAGTATATTCAAATTCATTTAAAGTATTTTTTCCTAACCAGAATGTTCTTATGTGTGCTAGAATAGAGCGTAAATTGCGATAAAATGATAGGCCGTTTCGTGAACATTCAAATTACAAAGAGAGCAATTATAATTTTTGACAATCAACGGTTTGTAATTGAAATCTATTAGTTCCGCCCTAGCTTTTATTGCCCACGATATTACATCAACATTGTTGGAAGGTCGAGCGTTAGCAATTGCTGGTGGTAGACAGAGGTACGCGCACGGCCGACGCACTCCCCCCTCCACCTCCCCCGCACCGCCACCGCAACCGACCTCAGTTTTCGTGAATAATTAGTTTTGTAGATTTTAAAAGGGTGTACGGGTGGTCTGGGACACCCGGTACATAGACAGTAAAATGTACGAATTTTTGTTTGGGTTCAGGTGGCGTCCCTGGTGGCTGTCAGCAGCACAGCAGCAGCACAGCCACAGCCCATCTCTCTCTCACTCGCATTTCCTCTGAATCTCCTGACCAACTCTTGACTGTGTGTTTGCTTATTAGGGTAGTAAAATTAAGCCAAAAGTACCAGGGGGACCGAGCTTGAGCTCGGTAAAATTATTACTTTAGTTCTCACACAAAGCTCGTTCGCTCCCCTCACTCGCCCTCTTCCATTTTAAAGACGAGCTCGTTCGCTTCGCTTACTCGCCAAGCCGACGGGTGCTGCACTTTGGTATAATTTTCCCAAGCAACAAGTTAAAGATGTAACACATTGGTTTATATCTACAGTTATCAGCTGATTTTTGTTCAATTAAAAAATCTCCATAAGGATAACATGAAAACTTTGAAGTGCTCTAGCGCGAAAACCGGATTTTTCCCAGCTATGGGACCAGCTCCAATCGATTTCTGGTGGCCAAAACCCCCATATTAAATAAAAAAATCCAAAATCCTTGGAGCAAAAAAACTTTGCCCGGACAAACGGAGCTTGTTTTAGAGTATAAGATAAGATAAGATATGGCTGAAAAATGAAATAATTTTTGGACAGCGGTTGTTTGCTGAAATGTGTTCTATGCCATCCCCTGACCTCCCTCAGAAAAGTCCCCTGAAATCCCCAGTGGGCAACATGCCTAAAAATGATGGGATGGCCCACGTGGAGTCAGAAATAAATCTTTCTTTGACTAGTAGGTTTATGTACATCAAATTAAAGCTCTAAAGTAGTAGAATTTAATGCCGCAAACCCCATCTTAAAGGGTTACTTGAGTCGAAAACGGCAGCCTGTCAAACTTTGAATAAAAATCAAATTTTAACCTAACCGCTTAAAAATGTAATTTTTTAAATACTTGACCTTTCGAGTTGCGGTTTGCGGCAAATGTTTTCTTTAACAATTACCTTTGAAAATGAGGATAGCTAGTCATATGCTTATCATACTACCCTTGAACCTCCCTCCACATGGACGTCCCAAATTAAGTTAAAAAAATTAGTTATAAATTAGAAATTAGTCCAAATTAGTTAAAAAAAATTCCTAGTCCATAGCCATGCTATACATAATTTTAAAGGTCTTAGTAAGGAGAGTACATAGCCGAAATCCAGACCTCAAAAGGTTAAACATGTCGGAAGTTATTGTATTTCAAAATTTTGATAATATTATTTTATCCTGAACTTTGAACATCTGCCATTTCACTCCCGACAGTTATATTGAGTTCGGGTTTACGGCATTGTATTCTACATTTTAAGACCTTTAATTTGATATATATAAACCTTCTGAAACGTATTTAAATTTAGTATGCTTAATATCAAACTTTAATGTAACTCCTTATGGGCCAACCCCTCATTTTTAAGCGTGATCCCCATATGGGATTTCTGGGGACTTTTCGGAGGAAGGTCAGGGGACGCCATAGAACACATTTCAAAAGAAATTGGCTTTCCAAAAATTATTTCATTTTCCCCACTAATTTTACTACACTATATCTGCAGCGTATAATTCGCGTGTTTGAGCTAGAAATTGTCTGTGTGAAACTAATTTTTAGTTTATTTTATCACAAAAACTTATTCATTTTATTTTATAATATCATACATTATTTTCATCTAACCATTTTAAAATTAATTTGTAAACTTTAAAGGTGATTTTAATCTAGTTTTTGAGTATTAAAATCTAATTTTTTATTTAACATGGACAGGTTTGAAGGTAGGAAGAAGACTGGGAAAAAGTTATCTCCACGGAGAAAATGTAGCAAGTAGCATATTTAAAAAATAATTTCTTAAAGAAAAAAATATTTTCAAACAAGCGGTAAGAAAATATGTTTGTTGGTGGTAGGGTTATTATTGATAGGTATATATGCAATGAAAAGTGTTTAATCGTTTTATAAGTCTATCTTTGGTAAGTACTTTCCAGTAATCCTAGTTAAACTTATTTATGAAGTCCCAAAAATTTTAAAAACAAATCTTAAGATTTATTACAAATCATATATGAAGTTTTAATTGTTTAAGTGCACTTCAAAGAGTGCAATGCGTATAAATCCTTATCATTGTTTAGTGAACGCAACTCCAAAAAAAATCTTGAAAGTTTTAGTCACTAAAGTAATGTATAGTAAAAAAATAATAAATTTTATTCCGCTGACAATAATTAACATTGTACGGGAATTTACATTTGTAGAGAATTTACATAAATTCTTTCTATGTGTTTCACAATTAAATTTCACAATTTCGGATTTTTCAACAAGATTATTGTTAATTTATTCAATACTCAAAACTTTTTTCAAGTCTTCCAATTATTTTTTAACTGATTTTTTTCTCTTCTTTTTCTTTTTTTCTCCTTTCTTCATTCTTCTAATAATCACTAAAGACTAGATTAAAATTATATCCAAGGAGAAGATGTTACAATAATAATAATAATATTAATAACAGATTTTTTAGAGAAGAAAATTTTTTCTAATAAGCGGCAAGCAAATTTGTTCGTGGCCGTGGCTGGTTGCAAGGGATGGACCACTATCATTACTGTCTCGAAACTCGGACTTAAAATAAATTACTTATATTATGTTCGATGAAGAAGTTAAAAATGTGTTGTACTCCGAGATTGAAGGGAGCTCTACCTTGGCTCAAAATTTCATAATAACATTGCTTTCGTATAGTTAAATATGAGCGAGCGGCCGCGAAGAACGTTGGCAGATGTTTTCACGGGGAAAATCAACTGCTTCATGAAGATTGGTGAATGTTTATTGAATTTGTCAAGGACTAAGCTACGAATAATATTGGAATAATTTTTGCAATCATACATTGTTATGTTTCAAACAACGGCTGTATTAATTATTATTATTTTTTAACTTTAATAGCGACATTAATTTGTGTACACAAAGCATATTTTGTCTGCAATAAATATTACCGTAAGCGTAGCTGCAAACTAAACATGACATTTTCCTGCTTTTACACAATACATACGGTATTAAAGATTTCTACGCATAATCATCAAAACTTTCATATTCATATGGCAAAAAATAATTACTTACTCAAACTTACTTCAACTACTTACTTAATTACTTACTCAAATCAGCGGCGTTGCTTATTCTTGTGGTAAAACTTATCACACACATGGATACACTGAAATACCTTCCAAACACTTCACACAATGTACTCACACTATGTTATGTACTACCATAATACTTATTGCTTTGTAACGAAACATCAAATGAAAATAATGAAGCGGGCCACTAGTTTGACAAGGACGATCCACTCGAACTAGTATTACGGGGATACATACTAGTAACTACTGATACATACTACATATTTATTGAGATTTTAAAACGGCCAATATAATTTTAAACGTTGTTATAACTTTTACCATACTTTACCTAGCTGAAGCTTACAGTCGGTGTATTTTTCAACATGGTCGTTGTCAGACTGGGTGGCCAGGTTTTGCGAATACGTAGTCATCACTAGGGATTTCAAAAGTTCCAGCCTATACTGTCGAGTAAAATCCTATTAAGGAACGGAATAAATATTTTTCATCACACTACATCGATATCACCTGTTTTCGACCCTCATTTCTACCACGAAACACCTGTTTTGCCGGCCTAGGCCGGCAAAATTTTCCGGCCTAGGGCGGTATAGGTCACGCCACATAAGTTGACGAATGACCAAAAACAGCTGGGTAGGGCGAGGGGAGGAGAGGGGGTACTTTTCCAAAAACATCGAGCTTACTTTATATGCAATTTTTATAGAACAGCTGATTATCCAATCATTTTAACTTAATAGTAGTGAAAATTCATTCGTCAAGTTACGTAGCGGGGGTATGGAAAAGGTAGCAGAGAAGTCTAGAATATTAGAAGGTATTTAACAACAACAACAACAACAAATAACAAATCAGTGACGTAGTTAGTAGCTCAGCTGATAGCAACTGTTAAATATGTGTGACGTAGATGGGAAATTAGTGCTTTTCCATTCGAATCAGCTGTAGTCACTTACCGTTAGAGTATTAGTTTTGGTGGCCTTAGCTGATGTGAAGTGGTTGCCTAGCAACCAGAAACTCAAGCAGTACATCTCGCTAGGTTAGTTGAAGTTGAGGTTATGTTTTGTTTGTTATGAACGAAAATGTAATGTTTCCACTTGTTTAGAATTTATTGAATTGTGTAGCGTGATGAAAAATATTGTTCATAACTCGGGCCGAAAGCGTTTGGCCAAACCTCGATCGTTTCAATTTCTCGATTTCGTCTCGAAATTGAAACACGATCTTGGGGCCGGCAAAACGCCACTTTCGGCCCTTGTGACGAAATATACTATTAACGCGAGCTATGAACGATATTTTTCATCTTACTTGAATTAGTAATATTTAACTAAATCAAATAAGTTCTAAAAATAACCTCCCGGTCATTCAGTTGTTTTCGGAAGTACAATGACTCCAAGACAAATAACTTGTTGTAACAATACAAAAAGCTGATTAATGATCAACATACTCTTAGCGACACTAGCGCTACTTCGCAATAATCGCTAATCATAACTAATTTCTTGTTCGCGGTGAGTCTCCAGCTGATTGTGCCACTCTAGATTGCGAAACTTAATTTTATACTTTGGACGCTGAGACAAAACAGCTGAATTCCGTTCAGTGAGGACGAACTCATCGTATTTTTTATGTTATTGATGATAAACTTCTTGAGCGGCTTAAAGTCCTTACATTTATTATTTATAAAATATATATTATATAACTAGCAGTTTACTCGCCCTTTGTACAGATGAATTCAGTACGTTGTTTTCATTGTTTATATATACTGTAGTTTTTTATTAACAGCTGCAGGTATAGTTGTAATACGATTGAATTAATTTGCCTTTTGATAAAGAAATATACTCATTTATAACACTATATTTTATTTTGGCTTATGCAAGTTGCGTGGACTGAAAAAATGTTTGTATTTACTACATAAACATTATTGTTTTTCTTGTAATTTTATGTATTTAGTAAAACTTACTTTTTCAGCATATCTTTCCCTTTAAATAAATCTTTGTTTGGTTTCGTAAGATAACTTCCATTCTTTGTGTTAACTAGTATACTTGTTGCTCGAAATCAAGCAGTTTAATTTTGATTTTTTTTTTTAATATTTTTATTAGTCCTAACTCAATTACTCTTTTCCAATCCAATATTGTGATTATCAGTATACGTAACTACACTTATTTACAGATGTACATATACCGAATTTTTAAATGCTCAGCTCATTCCCAATGTTATTGTAACAGAGAAAATATAAAATTTCAAAAATTTAGAAAATATAAAATTTTATATTTTTTTTAAATTCATATTATTTGATTCTGCATTTCATACAGAAACCGAATATATACGTTTCATAGCATATCAACCAGTTTGGTTAGGTCCAGGGGTGTGTAACGGTCGCGCGCTATCCTTAACGCTGATTTCGCCGTAGATGCTAGGTTAAAGGGGGGATTTCACGTAATGGAACAGCCCAGGAGTACAGCGCGTGCAGCCTGGTGGTGAGATGCCCAATTATCACGTTTGGCAGAATTAAAGCCATAAGGCCTGTTCTTCTTATAAGACTCTGTATCCATTGGTGAAGATGACTCTTAAGTGGTCAGGCCTCTTTTTGTTTTCTTTTTCACCGTCCACATGGACTATTGTTGATCTATGCGTGGATTGAATTAGTCATTGTATGGTGGGGTGAGCGGCTACAATACAGAGGTAAATGGTACTGAGAAACGTCACTGGATGAACGTGAATTCGAACCCACGACATCACTGCCATGGTCCGGGAGTGTGTGTGGTCCGCTAAACACTACGCCACCAATTTCTCCAATATAGATTTAAAAATCTATTTAATAATAAAATAACCCTTTGTCTTAAAATGTTTTATAATCTTACAATGGGTTTTATCGAATATTTAAATATGAATTTTTAAAGCTTAATTAAATAGCGGTTTTAACAGAACAATGTAATCTTACATTGATATTTAAATCCAGAATTTTTTACGGGATTACTATAAAAAAGTAAACTATGTCAAAAAGCTTGTTACATTTTAAGCTTACTTACAATTTTATTCTAATGTCCCGATTTAACATGTATCCTATTACACTGAATAATACTTTTGGCATCCGGCTAGTTGCATTAAATTTATTAAAACGAAATGAAAAATACATTAAATTTGATTCTTAATGTTTCATACGTATGAAAATTGTCATAAACATATACAGGACAAAAGCATGAAACCCCTATGCTTTTCAGGGATAGAACAGGAAAGATAATTCCCGTCCTCAGTCTAACATGTGAATAATGAATACTTACATTGTGTGAGAAATTAACGTAACCAAAACGAGAAATATATGTTGAGGTGAGGTCTCTACGTCATCTGGAAGAAATTTTTGCAGTCCTCATTACTTGATAACGTCATTTTTTGTTGGTGACTTCATTAAGATGACGTCATGTGCTGAAATCACTGAAACGCCCTTCTCTTAGTCAACATCACGTCATTTGTGTACCGTCATAAACGTTTTATGACGTCATCTTTGACGTTATAGGAGGGGTATTTGGTGACGTGATCATTTGTGACGTGATCTTGATGACGTCATGTGCTGAAATTGCTACTACTCTTGTCTTATGAAATGTAATAATAACCAAAATATTATTAATTCTAAATCATGTAATGTACATAAAAATTTATAACTTTATTCATATAAATTTTACAATCGTGTTATCTAACAATAGTTGGGTGGCAACAGACACCTAAATTAGCATGAACATATACAGGACAGATGCATAAAACCACTCCGCTTCGTCAGGGATATAACGGGAAAAATAATTTCCCAAAACGAGGACTATTCGGTGAGGTGAGGGCTTAACGTCGTCTGGAAGAAACATTAAGTCCTCACCGGAAGTACTCACGAACGAGCACCTAACGTTCTCCGTATGCTTCAATGAGGGCTTATATATGATGAGCTGAGGGCTTAACGTCGTCTGGAAGAAACGTTAAGTCCTCATTCGAAGTACTCACAAACGAGGACCTAAC